>OY811985.1:520000-690000 GCA_963681505.1 Eunapius fragilis
ACCTTGAATGATAGGATGTTTGTATTTCACACTTTTGTAAGCGTTGATGTGTCCGCAAAATGAATTACGGTTCGTTTCGTGCGGCCATTTATGAGGCTGTAACTAGGGTGCTTCCGTAACAACCAATCATTTTGTATATGGTGTGTGTAGGGTGTGTGTGGAGATGTATGTGTGTATGGAGAGGGATGTGTAGGGTGTGGAGAGGGGCTTGTGGAGACGTGTGTGTGGAGAGGGATGGTGGAGTGTGAGGTGTAGTGTGTGGGAAGGGGAGTTGTGTAGGTGGGTGTGCGGAGTGTACAGTGTGTGTGTGGAGGGGGTGGGTGTGTAGGGTGCATGCGGTGAGGGGTGTGTGGAGGGGAGTGTGTACACAAAGTGGTTGGAGAGTAGTGGTGTGCAGGTGCGTGTGGAGAGGGAGTGTAGGGTGTGTGTGCGGAGGGGTGTGTGTGGTGTATGGAGAGAAAGTGAGTGGGGATTAGTGGTGTGCAAGTGTGTGTGTGGTGTATGAATAAGGGATGTGTAGTGTATGAGGGGGAGTGTGTAGGGTGTGTGGAGGGAGTGTGGAGGGAGTGTGTAGGGTGTGTGGAGGGAGTGTGTAGGGTGTGTGGAGGGGTATGTGCAGAGTGTGTACACGGAGTGTGTGGAAAGAACAGAGGAGTGTATAGAGGGGATGTGTGGAGTGTGCGTGGAGAGGGGTGTGGGGAGTGGAGCAAGGAATGTAGGGTGTGTGCAGAGGGTGTGTGGAGGGGAGTGAGTGTGTAGGGTGTGCAGAGACGTGTGTCTATGTGGGGAGGGGAGTGTATAGGGTGTGTGTGGAGAAGTGAGTGTGTAGGGGGTATGGAGTGTAGGATGTGTGTAGAGAGGGGTGGTGTGTAGGTGAGTGTGCAAAGGGAGTCTGTAGGGTGTGTGGATGGGAGTGTAGGGTGTGTGTGGATGGGAGTGTGGGGTGTGTGGAGGTGAGTGTGTAGGGGTATGGAGTATAGGGTGTGTGTGGAGAGGGAGTTGTGTAGGTGGGTGTGCAAAGGGAGTCTGTAGGGTGTGTGGATGGGAGTGTAGGGTGTGTGTGGATGGGAGTGTGGGGTGTGTGGAGAGGGGTGGTGTGTAGGTGAGTGTGCAAAGGGAGTCTGTAGGGTGTGTGGATGGGAGTGTAGGGTGTGTGTGGATGGGTGTGGAGGGGTGCGTGTAGAGGGGAGTGTGGGGTGTGTAGGGTGCGTGTGGTGAGGGGTGTTTGTGTGCTAAGTTATTTGTGGCACCAAACCACCAAACCAAATGACTAGAAGAAAAAAGTTTGGCCACTACTTTCATGCATTAACAACCCACTCACCACTGCTGTACCGAATCATTTGTCTAAGATCCCTAAACACGGAGATTCAGGTGAGAATGTTCAGTCAAGTCAAACAAATCAGCAATTCAACATGAAATCAAAACACAGAGAACATTATCACCAATGCCATCAAACGCCTGCATTATGAGCAACATTCTAAACATGAGGACACGGTAGCAGTGCAAAAGTTGTGAGGTAGAAAAGTTTGGAAAAGTTACAGGAAAAATCTCAAACACCCACTTTACAAGGGAGATTATGAAATCTGCATCATACCAAGCACACATCGAGAGGATTAGTGATTACCTTATTTGTGGACCTGGTGTGTGGTGGAAGACCACTGATGACGGAGTTGAGTTCTTTGATGGAGACTCAGAAGAGGACTACAAGGCTGTAGGTCCTTCCTTGCATCACTTCCATTCAGTTTCACTGGAGGACATTGATGCGCTTTTATTAGAACAGTGGGAACAGTGCATTGCACAGAACACTGAACTTCTAGCACTAATAATGTACAGGACTGGTGACGGTGTTGTACTGGGCTGATGTATTGAATGTACTGGACTGGTGTGATGTATGTACTGGACTGGTGTGATGTATGTACTGGACTGGTGTGATGTATGTACTGGACTGGTGTGATGTATGTACTGGACCGGTGTGTGTAGTATGTACTGGACCACCTCACATAAACTCCATGGACTTAAATAGCAGACTTTGCATTTGGTGATATCAAACACCCTCTGTGTGTGTGTGTTTGTGTTTGTATTTACATGTAAATGGTCTCACTGGATGGAGCCTTGATAATGGCAGTGAAATTATTTCTACCCTATCTCAATAGATTTGGCCACTGGATATGCTGAGCTATTCACACACATGACTTCATATTTACCCATGGCTTCAGAACTTCAAATGTAAAAATCTGAGGATGGTACACCGGTGTCTAGTACTTCCCACCAACACCCTCCCTCTTTAATAAATGTGCAGGGGCAATGCCACACCCCCTTCCCTCCTCCATCATACAACATACCAGTCCACTACATACATCACAGCAATCCAATACACCAGTCCTGTTCATACAACATGTGGTGGAAGTTGCAAATACATAATGCCTCTGTACTGTATATAGGACTCGGGAACTAGTGAGACACACCCAGTGGTGGATCCAGGCATATTTTAGGCTCATTAAAACCGGGCAATTATGGGCACGGGCCCATAATTGCCCGGTTTTAATGAACCTAAAATATGCTGGATCCGCCACTGCACACCCACCCAAGATCTGAGCACTTGGTGTCATTTGAAGTAGGTTTCTGGATCGTAGTGGCCTGGGCAGTGCCACTTTCAAAAGGCAATCCAGTATGTATAAGTCCAGCACATGCAACAACTGGTGTGTTGTATGTATTGAACCAACTAACATACATGTACATTCCATGGTGTTAAATGGGAGACTTTGCGTTTGGTCATAGCAAACATCCTGTGTGTGTGTGTGTGTGTGTGTGTGTGTTGTGTATATGTGTGCATGTGTGATATGTATAGTGATATACATGTGTGCATGTGTTTATATGCATGAGCAAATAATTAACTAACACACATGAAGCCAGCTGCTGCTCACCTAACAGTACAGAAGCAGCCCATTAGCAGAAGAGCGATAACATGCACAATGCACACACATCTAATGCACACAAACACATGCACATATTCTCAACAGACATATATGATATATTCTCAACAGACATATGCACACCCACACACAATGCGTATGATCTAGCTAGCTCCCCTTGTGTATGATCTAGCTCCCCTTGCTTGAGAGGTCCAGCTAGTTGATACTTGGGCTATATTGAGCCCCACTTATAACATGCAGAAATGTTATAAAAACACAGAAATGCACAAATACATACTCCAGACATATACCACACACACACACACACACACACACACACACACACACACACACACACACACACACACACTCACAAAACAACGTACATGTACATGTACATGAACAAACACCTCTAGCTTGAGAGGTCCAGTTCCAATCCAGCTTGCCCAAATACTAGACTACTGAGACTTATGTGAGTGTATGAATGAAGTGACCCAAATGAACACACAAGTACAATATCCACATGCACACACACACACACACACACACACGCATTCACATGCATATACACATGCACACAAGCATACACATGCATGCACACAAGCACACACATACATATGGCACCAACACTTTTGTGATGGAAACTGATCCAACAACTAGACAATATCACACTGTTAGGCCTATACAGTTGTATAGGCAGGCTGGTTGTAGGCTATTTCAAATGTTGTTTAGTTCTTAGTTTGGCGGGGTCTGGTAAATATACAAGATATTATTGAGTCCAGTCTGAAGCGTACGGCACCCCCCCCCCCGCTTTTCGTATCGGGCCTGAAGCGGACAGCACCACCACCCCCACCCCCGCTTTTCGTATCGCGGCAGTGACGTAGTGTGAGTGTTGAGCGCCCGGGGAGGTGGGGGGGCTGTCGGCTTCTGGCCCGATGGGGGGGGGGGGGGGGGGGGGGGTACCTAGCGGAAAAGAGGGAAGGGGAGGAGCCTTATATTATATGAACGCGTTTACAACTGCCCCCTGTATCTGCCGATGCGTTCGTGAGTTCTCGTTGACGCGATAATTAATTATCTCTCGTCTACTTCGACGCCCCCTCAACCCTGCGCCCGGGGACATATGTCCCCCCCCCCCCCCCCCCCCCCCCTCTCTCTACACCACTGTATCGCGGGTCTAAACCTCCCTTTTGGAAATTTCTGTATCCGCCCCTGGAGAGGGTGCTCCAGGTGCTTTTGAGCACCCCCCTCGGTCAAAATTGTAACCGTTAGTTATTAAATATAACGACAACGTGTGCCAAAGGCCTCCACTTTTCGTATCGGACTTGAAGCGGACTGCATCCCCCCCCCCCCCTCCCACACACACACACTCACTTTTCATATCAGACCAGAAGCGGGCCCTCCCCTTCCCCCCCCCCAGTATTCCTGACCTTAAGCACCCCCTCGCTGAAATTCTGGATACGCCACTGTATATATACTACGTATGTGGGTCAAGCTATGGTTGTTACGCACATGTAGAACGCCTATAAGCACCTCAGATGTAACATACCTGAGTGAGTCACACAGTGGCAGAGCCCGTATTAAAACGTCCATTACGTCATGCAAGTGGAAGAATTAATAATGGGACATTCAGTACCTAACACCACTGAAGTGACTCTGGAACCTTGAAAAGTAGAGGAAAGAGTGTTTTATGGTATCTGGCCCCTTCCTCGATGATCTGGCTAACATTTTAATCACTGATTCTTACTGCAACTATCACAGATCCTGAGAAAAATGCACAAACATCTTGACAAAACCCAAATTTCTACACAATTTCTACATGTGTCTATGGACGTGTTGTTTTAGGGCCATGGAACCTACAGATAGACCCTGAATTTTTTTGTTTCATCAATAAAGCATAGTGAAAGATGTTCTTAACTATATTTTTGACCGCCTTCCTTTTTTCTGACGATTCCTGATTTATACTGAACAGAAATGCACTTTGTTCCATACATGTCAATGGACGCGTGCGCGGAAAATTAACGGACGTTTGCATTGACGCGTCAGGAATACGTAATGAGCGTCCGAAATTTCTGGTAATGTGTCCACAGATAAAATACTAAACCTTATAATGATATACCCACCTACTCACTCCACTCACACACCTACTTATCCATCTACTAGATTCCCTACTGATTCTTTCAACCTCAAACACTATAGATGTAAAAAAAACTGGTTGCATCAGTGTCAGTAGTGTGGTTCTACATGTATACTCATTCCAGGCAATGGTTTTTAGTATTGACCTGGGCAAGTATATTTAGGTGCTTGAAACTGTACTGAGTGCAGAGACTATTTAATAGTTCTCTCCTGATGGTAATTTTAAATATGTATCTCAAGTTGATGGTTACATGACTCGTGAAAATCCTCAATCTTAACATCCCTTCTGTTTTTACCGCTAGGTTCCAGATTGGACATTGCAGTCAGGTCCAGGAAATGGTATATTCACTTTAATGGTCCTGGTTGTAGGTAACAGCTAGCTAAGCTAACAAAAAATATTAATATACAGCGGCACGATAAACGAAAGTGGTCTCATCTTGGGCTATTCCGTGGTAATACGCACAGCCCTTGGCGGTCGATACGGACTCCACCATTGTTACCTAAGGTTGCATACAGAGTGCGGGAAGAGGAACGGTAGAAAGCGATTTCTTCGTACATACACTTAGTCTTCTCCGCCAAATGTACTTTTTTTTTTTTTTTTTGTTTTAGCATAGCTGTTTTTACAGATGTTTTTTTAATTGGTCAGCCAGGATCGCGTGAGAAACCGCACCCAATCAATTTATATGTGACATCTGTCAACCAAAAGACTGACCGATCATTCGAACCAACTGATTGTAAGGACGCTTGGGATTTCCGTCCTCTCTTTCTCTGCCGAAACACGTAAGTTTTCTTTACTGTGACCAGGTATGTCTATATCGTTGTTCGGTTCTGTCGCCTCAAATTCCTAGTTATTGGTAAGTAAGTTTTTTTTTTTTTTGGCAGACAGCTTAGCTACGTACTAAGAAGAGCGTTTCGTGTGCCATACTCAGCGCGTCGTCTTATCGGGTTCGTGACAGTCGGTAGCCATTTCCAAGTTGTAGTGATGTGGCTGGTGGTGGTACCGTAGCTAGGGCCTAGATCTTTGTTATATGGTGTGACCGCTTGCGCCTTGACGTGTGTAGTGCGTGTTTTCTTGTGTATGTGCGTGCATGCGTGCGTGCGTGTGTGTGTGTGTGTGTGTGTGTGTGTGTGTGTGTGTGTGTGCGCGCGCGCGCGCGCGCGCGAGCTTGCGTTAGTGTTTGTGTGGAGGTGTGTTATTTTTCTAAGAAAGAGGATACGCTTATGTAGTTGGCATAGATATGAACTAACTCATTTTGGCTTCAGTCAACGTTGTAACAATACTCTCTGGTGTCACAGAACACCAAGGCCAGCAAGGCCGGTAGGAAAGGAACAATCGTAGGAGGTAGATACATGACCTCGTCTTTTTTTTTTATGTGCACGGATGATGATAAGGATGGCTCCCCCACCCTTTGATGTAGTTGGAAGGTTGCACAGGGAGTGACACCACCTGTGTGTGAGGTTAGGGCCACTCCCATTGTGTGTCTTGATAATGGGAGGCCCTGGGGGTGCGAGTGTGGAGGCGGTTATTATTCTGTCTTGCGCAAGCATTGCTGGCCCATTTAGGCAGGACATTGTGGTCTATTTAGGCAGGACATTGTAGTATTTGAACAAGCAGCTTTGCTGGTGTGTGGACATTGAGCCATTCTATGGGTTAGCAGAGAATGGTGGCACACACTGAATGGTTTCCTTCCCAAACCACACATGCCTCTTGAACGGGGTGTGTGTGTGTGTGTGTGTGTGTGTGTGTGTGTGTGTGTGTGTGTGTGTGTATGTGTGTGTGTGTGTGTGCAAAGCCTCTAGGTTCATAATAAACCTCTGTGTTGCATACCAAGCCCTCTCTGTCACCTACACACGACCATGCCAAGGGCCTCTTCTAGGCTATGAGAGAGGTCTCTTATGTAGTTCCCCCAAACCACTGTGGGAGTGGTGAATGGTGGGAGCGGTGAATTTTATATGGAGAAAATGACAGGCACTTAATGGTTAGCTAATGATTGCTAAAACCAGCAGCAGGCACACACATCCACTTGGTGTAGACTTGTATACTTGGAGAGATTCACAGAACTTGTCAGACATTTGCAGACACTTATTAGATATTTGCAAATATCACTCCGGCTGCACACACCATGTTCTGCAGAATGGCCAAAACAGAGAGGGATATCAAGTGCGTTGTCGTTGGAGATGGGTCTGTTGGAAAAACCTGTATGCTTATCTCTTACACAACAAATTCCTTTCCTGGGGAATATGTTCCAACCATGTAAGTTGCATTATGTGTGTGGCTGGGCCTGTAATCTCTGGAGTGTAAAGAAGTTGCTGTATTAGGAAATAGTCAGATTGTGGCTGCTAGCCATTACTTTTACAGTAGCTAAAAATAGTATAACTATGAATATAATTTCTATTTTTAGAAACACGGATCATACTACATGTATCTTGTTTACACACAGATGTGACCACTGATCTAAATATAGTATCTGCACTTGTAGAGTTATTCTGTTCCGGTTTACAGGGTTACCATAACAACAGTCCTACATACCATTTCCCCATATGTGACTATCAAATGTTCTTGTTGGATAAAGCCTCCTTGATGAGTATTGCTTGCAGGATGGTCACATGTCTTTGTACGATGGTCACATGGTGGGAACATGCCTATGTCGATGGTCACATGTTGGGAACATGCCTATGTCGATGGTCACATGGTGGGAACATGCTTATGTACGATGGTCACATGGTGGGAACATGCCAATGTCGATGGTCACATGTTGGGGAACATGCTTATGTACGATGGTCACATGTTGGGAACATGCTTATGTACGATGGTCACATGTTGGGGAACATGCCTATGTCACATGGTGGGGAACATGCCTATGTCACATGGTGGGGAACATGGCTATGTACGGTGGTCACATGCTTATGCATGATGAAATTTTTGTCTAAATGTGATGAGCACCTCAATCCCTCCTCCCTCCCTCACCCTCAACCCCTCCTCCCTCCCACACACACTACCCCTCCTCCCTCCCTCACCCTCAACCCCTCCTCCCTCCCACACACACTACCCTTTTATTGCATACTTAAAATGCTGGTGGTGTACACATTTGTACAGAGCCCCAGCAGTTACCACAGCAACACTCGGTCATATTTTGAATGTTCAGCGGTTTCCTTCACTTTACTGAATTGTAATACGTATCACACACATTACACGTCACATCGTCACCCATCTTTACACACATCTTACGTATACATTCTTTCACACATCGCTCAACCACACATACAGTTTTGACAACTACACAGCAAACGTTTTTGTGGACGGTCGACCTGTCAGCCTTGGTCTATGGGATACAGCTGGACAAGATGACTATGACCGACTCCGCCCCCTGTCCTACCCTGATACAGATGTGTTCCTAATCTGCTTCTCCCTCGTCAACCCCAACTCCTTTGCCAATGTGGCAGACAAATGGTACCCTGAGATCAGTCACCACGCCCCTGGTGTTCCCAAGATCCTTGTGGGGACGAAGCTCGATCTCCGTGACAACGCTGCAGAGCTGGAAAGACTAAAGTCCAGACGTCAAAGTCCCACAACCCCGCAGCAAGGGGATGCCATGAGGAAGAAGATATCCGCAGTCAGCTACAAGGAGTGTTCTGCCCTCACACAAGTCGGACTGAAGGACATTTTTGACGAGGCAATCAAGGTCGTGCTGTTCCCGGAGTCAAAGAAGAAGAAGAAGGGTGGATGTGTTATGCTGTGAAAGGTTATGACCATTCAATTGTGTTCTCTGTAACTAGCTGTCTTTGTTTTAAAGGAGCTCAATATATTTGATAATAATTCTTTTTTTTTTTTTCTTTTTTTTTTCTTTTTTTCTTTTTTGCACAGTTAGGGTTGTTGGTTGTTGTGTACATAACATTATCTTTAAGAAGCCTGCTACCACTGCAATGCTTTTGAGACCATTTTTAGTAAATATGATGTCATCACCTGTAATGTTGGCTTATTTCAATTTTCACTTACTTCATATTGCCATTTGTTGTTATATAGTGGGGGAGTGTATCAATTAATGCTAGTTATAATTAATCATCATGATGTCCAGTAAGCATTGTTTTTCTGTTACATTTGAAGGACAGGAGCAATATCATTTAAGTTAATGAAGGGATTGTTCTTCATCGTTTTGTATCCAGTGAACCAACTTGGGCCAAGCTTACTGCCAGCTAATAAATTAATGGTTTACTGGAAGGTTGGCTGTCCTGTGATCAAGTTATGGTAGCAGGTGGCTGAGGGCACGCCCTAGCAGCAGCAGGTGGCTGAGGGCACACCCTAGCAGCAGTAGGTGACTGAGGGCACGCCCTAGCAGCAGTAGGTGGCTGAGGGCACACCCTAGCAGCAGTAGGTGACTGAGGGCACGCCCTAGCAGCAGTAGGTGACTGAGGGCACGCCCTAGCAGCAGCAGGTGGCTGAGGGCACGCCCTAGCAGCAGTAGGTGACTGAGGGCACGCCCTAGCAGCAGCAGGTGGCTGAGGGCATGCCCTAGCAGCAGCAGGTGGCTGAGGGCACGCCCTAGCAGCAGTCAATGCCAATGTCCTTCGGAAACTTGTTTTGGTAATTTTAAGAAGTTTTAAAAAACTCACCAGGAATTGATTGGTAAAGAAAGGTCATTGTGATGTATTAGGACCTTTCTGAGACTGGCTTTAAAATAACAGTTAGGTATCCATAGAAACTGGGACTTAGCATAACTTTCCATTCATTGCCCAGAGAAAATGTTGCAGAATTACAAATCTTAGTTACCATAACCTCTTGGTTGTTTGCTTCTGAGGTACAGTAGGGGTGTACCAGGGTGATGCATATGTCCACTTATGAAAGGAAGGCAGTACCCATTTAGCTAAGGAAAAACTGTATGGGGGTTACCTCTTGTCAAATGGTTAGTGGGTCAAAGAGTAGGGGGGGGGTGCCCGAATTAAATTTAAAGTGGGTGTGGCAAATGGAGGCGCACGTGACCGGCACCGTTTTTAAATTACAAGGGCGGAGCTAGAATTTCGATATAGGCAACTCACTGTCCGCAAGGGTGGGGAAGGGGGCAGGGCACTCCTCCCACCCAGCTAGGGGCCCGGCATGGAGGATGCTATAATCCCCCCCCCCATTGCCCCAGAAGTTTTGCATTTCAACGCTTAGGTCAGAAAAGTATACACAATCCGGTGAACCTTACCGGGGTATACCCCATCCGCCACCACCCTCTCCCTCGATCCTCCACGCACGCAGTGAAGGCTGGCAAGCGGAAGGCCTTATGCAGGCCGGATATTCATAAGCGCGCGCAAATATTTGCGACCACTCCTACTTTAATTGCCCCCCCTCCCCCAAACGTATACGCACCTGCCTTCCTTCTTCCTGAAGAACTTTATACTGGCGCGCGTTCGCTTAGGCACTCATCACGGTTGTATGCGGCTGGAAACTAGGTTTATAATTAGAACATTACGGTACCTGTCTAATAGATAGCGGAGAAACACCTCATTAAAATGCTTATGTTTCAAAGCTCACAACTTCTCAGAAGAAGTAGTAAATGCAATATTTTAAACTAATATACAACACAACCTTTCATGCTCTTTTATTTATAGTCCTCACGCACTTCCCAAATTTCAGGCCTACCGTATGCGCAAGCCGTGTTTATAATCCCATCAGTGGCGTGGTGGCCAGGGGGGGGGGGGGCCGGGGGGGCAATTGCCTCCCCTGCGGGGCTTAAAAATAGGGGCGCCACCGAGCACAAGGGACGCCAAAAACTGAAAGTTTGTAGCAATTTATTTTACTTCCGATACGTAAATCATACCACGGTAATTGAATCGGCAATCACTTGTTACGTTGGAACAAAGGCCGTGAAACGCGCGTACACACCCCAATGCAATAAAATAATAACCCAGTCTACCTAAGCAATGTTCATTGTTCAGTTAGCGCATGCGCACGCATGTAGTACTGATTATTATTTATTCATAGAGCGTACGCGCGTGGCTTGTGCGGTGCGGTTGCGCCGGGGGGGGGGGGCGCCAAATATGCAAGTGCCCCCCCCAGCCAATAAATAGCCACCACGCCACTGAATCCCATGCGGTACTTATTTCGGTTCGGTGGGAACGAGATCAAATAGAACGGCCTACCCGAACTTGATCTGGAGGTAAGACTAGTCCGTCGGTCAAGCCAAGGCATATGTCAGTAATGGAACTGACGAACCAGATCTGGTCACGAATTTTCTGTCACCAGAAAAACCTTGAGTGTATGTTATGAATAATCGATGTATATTGCGGGTTACAGGGATGGATTACCACACAAAACAACTGCCGCTGCACTGCAGTTTGTGGAAAGAGGCTAATGAAGCGTGGGCAAAAGAAGAGCACTTATGGTGCAAAGGATTCGCAGATGATCCGTTAACAGCTTTTGCAATCAACACCTCCACTGACATTGCTCACATGCAACCAGAACGCTTTTGTGAAGAGAATCATCTGTGGTAGGGCAGAAGAAGTGCACCATAAGTGTACACTGACACCATTTGAATGGGAGGAACATAGAAATGAAGGGTGTAAGTAAGGTACATATATACTACATCCCTGCTAGAGTTCACACATGTAACATCATATGCAATACACAGGTGTGTGAGCACTTCAAAGTTATTGCAAAAGGAGGTAACTCCAGAAAGCTCACCGTTGGCAGAGGACGTCAACCAGGCCTCACACCAAACATGGTAGCTGCTCATCTTTGGAATATTGCCCCTCCTCCTGTCTTCTCACGGGACCATCGTCAAGCCAGAACAACATGACTGTCCTCGATGGGTTGAAATGTGTGTTATGTGCAAACGTGCTTTCACAACCCCTTGAGCTACCATGTGGAAAGCTGGCCTGCACCAGTTGCATTGTAGAGCGAGTGACAGCCTCAGCCACAGTGTGCCCTTGCTGCTTGCTGGATGGTGGCTTGGTCCCCACAGAGATCAGACCAGCATCCAACCTTATACAACTGCTGCTAAAAGATGTTCTGGTTCAGTGTGTCGTGTGCCATAGGGATGTAAAGGCTGGGTACTATGAAGAACATGAGTCCACACAATCCCTTACTGTTGGTGAGGAAAGAGAAGCAGCGGGATTGTTGAAGAGGGCCATCTCCACCAACCCTGATCAAGCCGCAGTACAGCTGACTACGGGAGGGACAGTTAGGTATATTCAGTGCCACTTAAGTTGTTATGTTATGTTTGACCACCTTACCTTGTAGCCAATGATATTCATGAAGTTAACAAAAGCCCGGCATCCAACTACAGCTGCTTGTTCCAGGACTGTCAAAACACGGTGTTCAGAGATGCACACAGCTAGAAGTGTCATCAGTGGAGGGGAACCATCAGCCCTGCTTGAGAGCGAGGTGCTCACATTGAATGATGAAGAGAAGAAGTCATTACTGGAGAAGGCAGGGATAACAAACATTTCAATTGGCTCAGCTGAAGTATTGGCCATTAAAACTGGCCTTACTATTCCCTGGAATAGACTGAGGCTTCTAAAATGGTAAAGAAATTTATACACATCATAAAAAATTAACCTATTGTTTGTTCAGGCGGCTCAAAGCATCAGGTGTTTCACTAAGCTCCCCAGCAGAGGATGCGCTACATCTGCAGACAAATTGTGGACGACAACTTGAAAGGAATTGTGGCTCTATTTTCATTTCCATCCACTTCTGGTGGTGAGGAGCTTAGGGGAGCAGCTTTAGTGTACATTCCAGATCTGGTTCTAAAGGTTGTTGAACTTTTGGAAGAGAATCAAAGGTTAGGTGCTTAAGGCACACACCAGATATACAATTAATTTGTTTTGAAACCTAATGCAGGACAGGACGGCTTACCTGGCATGATGGGGTCATCCCCGCCAGTGAGGTATGGCTAAAAATTGGAGGGGACAAAGGAGGCAGGTCGTTCAAAATGAACTTCCAAACAGTGAATGTTGCAGCGCCTAACTCAGTCCACAACACCTGCGTAATTTGCTGCTTTGAAACAGGCAATACTGTTACCAACCTCCATATAGCCCTTGACCGCTACAAAGATCAAGTAGCACATCTGCAAGGGATGGAATGGAGGTATGAACAGTTATCTAACATGACAGTATAAAGAATAAAATGAGCATTACACAAACAGGCAATACACATTCAAGTTGTTCATGTGTGGGGACTACGAGTTCATTACTAGAATGTATGGGCTATCTGGAGCAAGTGGTATGTGAGAAACTGAGGCCAAAAATGCGTACCAATATTTCACCTTTGTAATAGGATGCTACCCATGCTTGTATTGCTTGGCCTTCCATGAGAACATGGTAAAACCTCTCTCAGCCAGAGGACATGCACCACCAAGAACATATGAATCCATATGCACTGACCGTCAGCCCTACATTGCATCACGAGTGAGCAGGAAACAAGTACAGCACTTTTACAACTGCATCACGGAACCTATATTTAACATCCCTATTGAACAGGTAAACATGCATTTTGTAATTTTTTTTGCATAACTACACATACATGCATACACACACATACGTGTGCACATACACACCAAAAAAACACACATGTACAAAGTTTGCCCCCCCCCCCCCCCCCCCCCCTCAGGCTTCACATCACTTTGGGCATCTTTACAAAGCTTTATGGTTTGCTTGAAGATGAGTGTCATGCCCTCAACCTTGAACTAGCCCTGCTTTCAAGTGAGGAAGCCAACACATGTAGCCAAGAGCTGCAAATGCTTCGCTTATTGCAATCTGAGCTAAAGCAAGCCGAGGAGGCATATGCTGTATTGCAGCAAATGACAACATATGTATCCCTGGTGATTGGGGAGAAAGACCCAGTCACTGTTGATTTTTTTGTGCAATGTGAAGAAAAAAAGAAACATCTTGGAAAACTAGTAAGCCACATGCACTAAGCATTAAAAATGTGTAATACAGGCCATGATTTTGCTAGGAAGCAGAGGTAGCTAAATCTAAAGCTATTGTGGAAAAGGGGTTTTCTAAAAAAGAAGGCCCCTTCGTTTAAGGCGTTGGATGATGCATTACAGTCAGTTGTCAACAGTATTTTGGTGGTGCTTTTGTTGGAAATCATGTACATAAGGCTCTAAAGGTACCACAAGTGTAATATGTACAACCACATGAATGAGACATCTCCTACACTTTATCAGGAATGCAACATTCAGAAGTTGTGCAGGTCTCTATGTGAAACAGCCAAGAATAAATTGCCTCATCGATCTACACAGGTAGAACATCGTACTGAGATCCTGGTTAAAGCATTCTCAATGTTTGCAAGATAGGCGTACGTAAGAAGGGTGGGGGAGGGGGGGGGGGGGGAAGCACTGAGGAGACTTGATTCATTACAGCATATGCACGCTCTGTTGCATTCTAACCACATCACGTCAACTTTAACCGCCACGGGAGTTCGAAGAGGCTCGCTTGCTAGCTAGCTAACATGGTAAGAAGAGAGTGCCGCCAAACGTCTCACGTGGAAAGGTCCACACGTGCATGATGCACTTCATTCATTCCGGTGGGCGTGCCGTGAACCATCGGAACATATGATGATTTGACGTATTTCCTTTCCTTTCACAAGAAGTAAATCCGTATGGACGATGCCACCGCTAAGTCTTCGCTGAATGGCTCTGTGACCCACCCCGCTACTTACGACGCTCTCTCCCAGTCATCAGTCGACACAACCATCCGCAGCTACCGTAGGAGATGGCCGGTTCTGGTCCTGTTGTGCGCCAACATCCTTCTCTTGAACCTCAACTGGGTCTTCTTTAGTCCTATCAGTGACGTAGTGATGTGCTACTATCGCACATCTACCTTTTGGACCAACGCCATCTCTATGTGTTATATGTTTGCTTACATCATACTGGTGAGCCCGGTTGCCTGGTTACTTCAGAGGGCCGGCCTTAGGGTGTGCATGGTTATAGCCACAGCTGCTATAGCCGTTGGAGCATGGCTTAAGTTCGCCGGAACAGGTGAGTGCGTGTGACAAATGGGCAGGATATGCAACAGCTGTAATTCGCACAGGGTAGTCTAAAAGCGACGATGTACCTAAGGGGGAGTAGAGGCAATGTACCTATAGGGGGAGGAGAGGCTATGTACCAATAGGAGGAGGAGAGGCAATGTACCTATAGGGGGAGGAGAGGTAATGCACCTATAGGGGGAGGAGAGGTAATGTACCTAGGGGGAGGAGAGGCAATGTACCTATAGGGGGAGGAGAGGCAATGTACCTATAGGGGGAGGAGAGGTAATGTACCTATTGGGGGAGGAGAGGTAATGTACCTATAGGGGGAGGAGAGGCAATGTACCTATAGGGGGAGGAGAGGCAATGTACCTATAGGGGGAGGAGAGGTAATGTACCTATATGGGGAGGAGAGGTAATGTACCTATAGGGGGAGGTGTAGCATGAAGAGCAAAATTGTTGCCATGGAATGGAAATTTGAATATTTGAAAATGAGCCATCACCCGTTTGTTAGGAATAGCAGGAGGACCCTGGGACTGTAGAAACATGAGAAGGGCTGGGAAGGACGATAGGTACTGTTTTAATGACATAGGGGTGCTTTAGTTCCTGTATTGAGATTCCTCTTCCTATGTAACCCTCCTCCCCTCCCTCCCTTACCTCCCTCCCTCCCTATCCCCCTCCCTCCCTATCCTCCTCCCCTCCCTCCATATCCCTCCTCCCCTTCAAAGATCCAGAGTATTTCTGGCTTATCATCGTGGGGCAGTTGGTAGCCTCCATTGCAAATGCTATTGAATGGAGTGCACCTTCGTTGTTCTCAAGTGTTTGGTTCCCACCTCATCAGAGAGCTACTGTCACTGCCATTTTGGGTTCAGCTTGTGTGCAGGTATGTGTTTGTGGCAAGTGGTTTGTGTGATGTGTGTGCATGTTCGCAGGTGTCTTGTGTATATATGTGTAATATACATTGTGGTATGCATATGGTTTGTGTGTGTGCATGTGTGCATGTTTTTGTTCTGTTCCCATTTGGGGTGCTTTGTGGTGTGCTGACTGCATTGCCATATCAT
Organism: Eunapius fragilis; assembly: GCA_963681505.1. Lineage (NCBI taxonomy): Eukaryota > Metazoa > Porifera > Demospongiae > Spongillida > Spongillidae > Eunapius > Eunapius fragilis. The sequence goes on from OY811985.1 coordinate 536,056, forward strand.
GGTGTATGGAAGGAGATATGGTTGTAACCTCGCAGGGTGTGTTTGTAGCTCAGAATTGCCAATGGCAGTCTTTGGAGCGTTGTGAGGCTGTGCTCAGCTATGTACTTAGGGTGGGGCTGTGCTCAGCTATGTACTGTGTTCCCTTAGGGTGGGGCTCTACTCAGCTATGTACTGTGTTCCCTTAGGGTGGGGCTCTACTCAGCTATGTACTGTGTTCCCTTAGGGTGGGGCTGTGCTCAGCTATGTACTGTGTTCCCTTAGGGTGGGGCTGTGCTCAGCTATGTACTGTGTTCCCTTAGGGTGGGGCTCTACTCAGCTATGTACTGTGTTCCCTTAGGGTGGGGCTGTGCTCAGCTATGTACTGTGTTCCCTTAGGGTGGGGCTGTGCTCAGCTATGTACTGGGAACACAGATAGTTCATAGCAACAACACACAGGACGTATGCAGTCCTGGTCCAAACGTAACTGTCACTTCAGATCAGTATGCATCCTGGAGCAATGAAATCTACTCTCGTTTGTTCTACTATCAACTTGGACACTCCATTGTAGCCACACTGATGTTTGTGGTGACATTGTGCGGTGAGTTTCTAGTTTGTGTGATGTTACAGGATGTGGGTCACATGGCTATATGCAATGTCACATGACACAGGCTGTGTGGGTCACATGGCTATATGCAGTGTCACATGACACAGGGCTGTGTGGGTCACATGGCTAAGGGACATGTATACTTATTGTGTTGTTTGCAATTGATGCATGCATATGTCTATACATTGTTGTATATTAACGTTCACTGTTGGTGACGTTTGACATCCTCTGTAGGGGGGCCTTTGTGGGGGTGTAGGGGGCCTTTGTGAGGTTTAGGGGGGCCTTTGTGAGGTGTAGGGGGGCCTTTGTGGGGTGTAGGGGGCCTTTGTGGGGGTGTAGGGGCCCAGATTTTTAGACGAACCAAATTGTATTGAATGCTCTGATAAGATGGTCTGAAGCATGAATACGTGGCAAATGTGACATGTGTTGGTGCAATAGATCTATAGGGATTGGGGTCTTGGGGTTTGGCTCAACTTTCCACCCCACTGTCCTCCAATTGTACGCGTTTGCCAAATTGTCCTGTATTTACATGCATACACATACAAAGGCACATATACAAGCACACTGCACACACACACACATGCATAAGGCACACTGCACACACACACACATGCATAAGGCACACTGCACACACACACACATGCATAAGGCCTCCTTTGGCATATTGTCATTGTACCTCTCCTCACTTCAGCATTTCCTGATGCTCCTCCCACTGCTCCTAGTCCTTCAAAGCAGCTGATGAACACACTGGAGGAGAGGCCATCTGTGGTCCACTGGTTGAAGATGATCTTCAGTCATGTGTATTTCCCCATATTTGTCATTGCATTTAGTAAGTAATATTACGCCTGCACCAAGGGTTGATCTATAGTTGACTGTTCACCAGGCATCAACATCACAGTTAACAGTGCATTTATTGTGCTTCTTAATGCAATCGTTCTTTTTACATTCCCGGTTAGTAAGAGGTGTATGCCTAGTACCCTTCACCCTCCCTCCCTCACTGGATGCCCCTCCCCCTCCTTACAGGGCCATCAAGTGGACGTTGGTTATATGGGTGCTGTGGTACTGGTAATGGGTATGGTGTGTGTCTTCATTGTGGGGAAGTCTCTTGATTGGACTAAGAAGTACCGGTGAGTTAGAGCACACGCTATGTGTGCCTTTTGTTTACAAGAGCGCGGTAACTGTTTCAGCTTAAGTTCGGTGATTGTTTGTGGACTGGGTGTGGTGTCAGTTGCTCTGTTTTCTGTTGCGGTACAGTTTCAAAGGCACATCAGTGTCATTTATGTAGCCGTTGCCCTAGTAGGGTAAGGACACACCCCTCTTATTCTATTTAAGTCTCACCACCATATGTTCTGCAGGGCCACTCTCACCCCATATCAGGGGATTGCGTACGAGTATGCAGTAGAGATGACCTACCCTCTCCCTGAAGGTACATCCGCTGGTGTTATGAACATGGTGTCTCAGGTGCGAGCCATCCTCACACACACGCACACTTCATGATGCTTACCTCCTTGCACAGATGCTATCCATTGCTGTGATAGTTGTCATGGGAGAACTCATTTCAAAAAGACTGGTTTTCACCGCTAATTGGATAATGACAGGACTGACATTCCTGAGTGCAGTTCTCACTGGTAGGGGGAGTGGGGGTGTGGGTGGTGAAATAGAGGGAGAAATGGGGAGGAGTGACAAAAGGGGAGGTGAAGAGAAGGAAGGAGTGAAAGGCTAAGAACAAAGACAGGAGGAGGGGGAGGAGGGGGTAACGAACAGGAGGAGGGGGAGGAGGGGGTAACGAACAGGAGGAGGGGTAACGAACAGGAGGAGGGGGTAACGAATAGGGGGAGGGGGTAACGAACAGGGGGAGGGGGTAACGAACAGGAGGAGGGGGTAACGAACAGGGGGAGGGGGTAACGAACAGGGGGAGGGGGTAACGAACAGGGGGAGGGGTAATGAACAGGGGGAGGGGGTAACGAACAGGGGGAGGCGTAACGAACAGGGGGAGGGGTAACGAACAGGGGGAGGGGGTAACGAACAGGGGGAGGGGTAATGAACAGGGGGAGGGGGTAACGAACAGGGGGAGGCGTAACGAACAGGGGGAAGGGGTAACGAACAGGGGGAGGGGTAAAAAACAGGGGGAGGGGGTAACGAACAGGGGGAGGGGGTAACGAACAGGGGGAGGGGGTAACGAACAGGGGGAGGGGTAATGAACAGGGGGAGGGGGTAACGAACAGGGGAGGGGGTAACGAACAGGGGGAGGGGTAACAAACAGGGGGAGGGGTAACGAACAGGGGGAGGGGGTAACGAACAGGGGGAGGGGTAACAGCTATTATTATTATTCTTCCTCCATTGCAGTGATTGTTAGACCTGACCTCAAACGAGAGAAGGTGGACTCTGTGAAACCAAGATGATATTAATTTGTATTAATTATTATGAAAACTATTCATAGTGTCATCATGAGCATGGTACCCCTATCCACTGATGGTACCCTTATCCACTGATGGTACCCTTATCCACTGATGGTACCCCTATCCACTGATGGTACCCCTATCCACTGATGGTACCCCTATCCACTGATCCTTATCCACTGATGGTACCCCTATCCACTGATGGTACCCCTATCCACTGATGGTACCCCTATCCACTGATGGTACCCTTATCCACTGATGGTACCCCTATCCACTGATGGTACCCTATCCACTGATGGTACCCTTATCCACTGATGGTACCCTTATCCACTGATGGTACCCTTATCCACTGATGGTACCCCTATCCACTGATGGTACCCCTATCCACTGATCCTTATCCACTGATGGTACCCCTATCCACTGATGGTACCCTATCCACTGATGGTACCCTTATCCACTGATGGTACCCTTATCCACTGATGGTACCCTTATCCACTGATGGACCCCTATCCACTGATGGTACCCTTATCCACTGATAGTATCCTTATCCACTGATGGTACCCCTATCCACTGATCCTTATCCACTGATGGACCCCTATCTACTGATGGTCCCCTTATCCCCTGATGGTCTATTGAGAGCTGCTTGAAGTGCATTGAATTTGTTTGAGAATCAGAGACAAGGGGTTCTTATGATTTAGGGCAGGGCCGAAGGCACCCGTTGCCACGACAGAGGTGGTTCTTAGGGCAGGGAGGATGTAACAGCAGGCCAGCTGACAAATGCATTCAGCAGGTTTTGTGATGTCATTAAAAGAATGATTGCTGAATTGAGTCCAAGAAAATGATCCTGATCAGAGTGGGGAAACTCAGAGGGAGTCCCTAAGGGAGTGTTCTGAGATATTAAATTAATCCTTTGTTGTGTCTTTAATCAACGTGCTTCTACTATCTGATGCATATGTTTGCAGACATTAAATGTTTCCTTGGTCAAATTAACATTTGGGAAGGACTATAAAAAGCCTGTGTCTGGCACATCTGTCAAAACTAAGCGTTGTTACAATAATGGTAACCAGGCACACAGGAGTACAGAATAGCACACTTATGAGAGTGGTGATATACATATTGGGAATAGGGGTAATCACAAGTGTTCCACTACCTATGTATAAAGATGGTACACAGATGGTGAGTGGTGTTGATATTACAGTACGTATGTGATAGGTAACTTTCATCCACCAGCCCACCCTTGCTTCTTCTAATGTATTACAGTCTACTCAAGGTGGAAATGGTAGGTTGTAAAAATGAACAGAATAGATGCAGTGCCCACTATTCGTGTGTGAGTGTGAGTTTGTTCTCTCTGAACTATCAAAGACCAGTATACTTAACAATATGTGTGCTTTGCATTTCAGGTGTGGCATGTGTATGCAGTGTGTGTGTATACATGTTCGTATATATGTGCATGCGTGGTGTGAGTGTATACTGTGTTTAATCTTCAGTACATGATATATTATTTGGTCTGTGTGCGTTTCCATCCATAGCCCAATCGTGCTACTCTTTGTCAAACAATGTTAGGATCCCAACAGCTCACATCAGAGGTTCAATGTACAGCTATGCAGCGGTAAAAGGTAAGTATTGAACAATTGGTGTTTAATATATATTAATTACATCCTTCAGACCAGCTCTACTATGATATGGCTTGGGACTGCAGCAGTACTGATGGCTTGGCTTTTGTTGATGGCGGCATGAACTTCAATGCTAGTGACCAATCACTCCAGGTGCCTCAAAGTGGCTACTACTTCATATCTAGCCAGGTGTACTTCCAAGTGGACAAGGATTTAGCCCAGAACAGGGCTGTCTTTCATCAAGTGCTCATCAATTCAAACTGTAGCACCAACTCTCGCTCTAAAGTGTATGCGCAGTCCTACGCATCTCCTGCTGATGGATCTGTGGAACAGCCTACTGTCACCACACACAGCTCCCTTGTGGTCAAGCTATGTGCTGGAGGCAAGATCAAGGTGGTGGTCCCAAAGCCTCCATCAGGCAGCAGTGTTCAGGGAGTTCCATGTTGTCCTTACTCCCTTTCCTTTGCCACGTTCTTTGATGCCTTCCTCGTTGTACCAAATCAAAACTAAATGGAACAAAACGATCTGACAGCTAATCATGATTGATTAACTTGTTTTGTTTGTAAATGAACATGATTGATTAACTTGTTTTGTTTGTAAATGAAATAATCATTATATGAATAACTAAGTGGTTGGGGGGATGAGCTCAGGTGCTGAGTAGAAAAAAAAAAAAGATAAAATATTGTCATTGTAATTGTCATAGTAATGGCCACAAGGGAGTGAAGGAACATAGTATACTACATATGCATACAAAGGTACTAACTGTTCATCAAATTTGAAAAGGAAACACACTTTCATTTCACATTTTCAACGGCTCCTCCCCTCCACAATCTCTCTCATAGGCCTATGCATTAATGTTTATAAACCACATTGAGGGGGAAGGTAAAAAGAGGACAAAGAGAGTTAAAAATAGAACATCAGAATTGCACCGTTCTCATTTTAGTAACGTAATGTTATATTACGTCAGTCGGAAAAGGAAAAAAAAATCATGAGGTTCCACCGAGACTTGAACTCGGATCTTTGGATTCAAAGTCCAAGGTGCTTACCATTACACCATGGAACCGTCGTACTTTACGTTTAGAAGATCGTTATGTGAGATACGACAAACGTACAAATAGGACATTTGTGCAGCCGTCGACCTCTCCTCGTAACCCCATCGCTAAACAGTAGACTGGGAGAGACTGACGTCCCGGAAAGCACAGTGCTAATGATTTGTAGTGAGCTAGCTGCAGACCTATGAGTGCAGACCTACATGTATGGTACATAGAGGTGTGAGGCAGTAAATGTCTTCTCCCCAACTGGCCTCCGGCTGCTGCTGCTGCTGCTGCTGCTGCTATAGACCCAAATCATGACATATATGGTTGAGTGGTTGAGTGAACATAGGCCTTGGTCCACTCCATGGCTTTAGCCATCCTTGGCAGAAGAGAGCCTGTTGTGTGTGTGTTTGTGTGTGTGTGTGTGTGTGCTTATGTATGTATGTACTTTCTATGTACTTGAAATTTCAGAAACTCTTCTGTAATAATGAATCCATGATGTGTACCTATGTATATACCCATGCCACATAGATGTACATGAACACAACAGGAAACCATCTATACCAGACAACAGGTACGGTGCGTTAACCCTCTACATAAAACTGTCATTCCTCAAACTCTATAAGCTTTGTATTCGGTGGAACTGTATCTTTGACTTTGAAGAACACCTCCTTGACCTTGCAATCCTTGTTAGCATGGATGCTTGTCTGTGTAGTGAAGATGTGGGTGGATGTGTGCAATGTGCATAGTGTGTGTGCAATGTGCATAGTGTGTGTGCAGTGTGTGAAGATGTGGGTGTACATGTGTACAAGTGAGTGCAGTGTGTGAAGATGTGGGTGTACATGTGTACAAGTGTGTGTGCAGTGTGTGAAGATGTGTACAAGTGAGTGTGCAGTGTGTAAAAATGTGGGTGTACATGTGTATGCATGTTAAATGTGTTGTAATATAGAAAACCAAATGCACAGGTACTGAGACAACACACATCATACCTCCATCTTCATTCCTTCAACAGCTATCAATACAGCCCCCTTCTGTACAACATCTCCTTTCTTAACCAGTACCTGCCCATGTGGGAGAGAATAGTATACACATAATTAATAATAATTGGCCAAAATTAATAACAGCACTGTACGGAGTACATTACATACAGTGTTGGTACGAGGTACATTACATACAGTGATGGTACGAGGTACATTACATACAATGATGATATGAGGTACATTACATACAGTGATGGTACGAGGTACATTACATACAGTGATGGTACGAGGTACATTACATACAGTGATGGTACGAGGTACATTACATACAATGATGGTACGAGGTACATTACATACAGTGATGGTACGAGGTACATTACATACAGTGATGGTACGAGGTACATTACATACAGTGATGGTACGAGGTACATTACATACAATGATGGTACGAGGTACATTACATACAGTGATGGTACGAGGTACATTACATACAGTGACGGTACGAGGTACATTACATACAGTGATGGTCGAGGTACATTACATACAGTGATGGTACGAGGTACATTACATACAGTGATGGTACGAGGTACATTACATACAGTGATGGTACGAGGTACATTACATACAGTGATGGTACGAGGTACATTACATACAGTGATGGTACGAGGTACATTACATACAGTGATGGTACGAGGTACATTACATACAGTGATGGTACGAGGTACATTACATACAATGATGGTACGAGGTACATTACATACAGTGATGGTACGAGGTACATTACATACAGTGATGGTACGAGGTACATTACATACAGTGATGGTACGAGGTACATTACATACAATGATGGTACGAGGTACATTACATACAGTGATGGTACGAGGTACATTACATACAGTGATGGTACGAGGTACATTACATACAGTGATGGTCGAGGTACATTACATACAGTGATGGTACGAGGTACATTACATACAGTGATGGTACGAGGTACATTACATACAGTGATGGTACGAGGTACATTACATACAGTGATGGTACGAGGTACATTACATACAGTGATGGTACGAGGTACATTACATACAGTGATGGTACGAGGTACATTACATACAGTGATGGTATGGGGCAAACGGGGACCAACAGGGATACCTTGTTAACAGTGGTGGTGTAGGCAGGTGACCTAGCCCCCCCAGCAGTTTTGTTGCCATCCACAATGTTACAGATTGGCCTGGGCACCTCTACACTGTACTCTCCATCCTGGGAGTGGGGAGGAGGTAAGGGGAGGAGGGTAAGAGACCACATCAGTAACAACACAAGCAACCTACTACGGTGAACAAGTGGAGGGCATTATCTAGAAGTACAACACTGGCAGATACATTCTGATTGCCTATAAAGCCTTGTAAATGAAGGCGTCCATTTTCTTCAGTCAGTTTGCCCCTGGCAGCAACCTCCTCCTGATTGAATGGGGGAAAGGGAGGGGGGGGGAGGGAAAAGGAGGGGAGGGGGAGGAGGAAAAGGGAGGGGAGGAGGAAAGGGAGGGGGGGAAAGGGAGGGGAGGAGAGAAAAGAGGGAGAAGGGGAATGGAGGGGAAGCAAGATGAGCAAAGGGAGGTAAGATTAACAATACAGAAGCATAGACATGTACGAACACACCTTGGAGTGTTCAGTAGACAAGGTGTAAGTGTGGGCTGCATTATAACCCACCACCACATCAAAACCTATCCATGTTGTGAGGTAATACAATGTAACAAAAAAAGAAGGGAGAGGAGAGAGGGGAGAGGAGGGAGGAGAGGAGAGGGAGGGGAGGGAGGGGAGGGAGAGGAGAGGGAGGGAGGGGAGAGGAGGAGAGGGACAGGGGAGAGGAGAGGGAAGGGAGAAAGGAGAGGGAGGGGAAACATACTCTTGCTGTCTGCTTTTAATTGAACTGTTCTCTTGTAAATAATATTGACCCTTGTACCATCAGTGTCACCAAACGGAGAGAAGGGATCTAAGGAGAGTGGGAAGGTGGAGAGGAGGGAGGTGGGGGAAGAGGAGGGAGGTGGGGGAAGAGGAGGGAGGTGGGGAAGAGGAGGGAGGTGGGGGAAGAGGAGGGAGGTGGGGGAAGAGGAGGGAGGTGGGGGAAGAGGAGGGAGGTGGGGGAAGAGGAGGGAGGTGGGGGAAGAGGAGGGAGGTGGGGGAATAGGAGGGAGGTGGGGGAAGAGGAGGGAGGTGGGGGAAGAGGAGGGAGGTGGGGGAAGAGGAGGGAGGTGGGGGACAGAGGGAGGTGGGCGAGGGACAGGGGAGGGAGGTGGGGGAGGGACAGAGGAGGGAGGTGGGGGAGGGACAGAGGAGGGAGGTGGGGGAGGGACAGAGGAGGGAGGTGGGGGAGGGACAGAGGAGGGAGGTGGGGAGGGACAGAGGAGGGTGTGGGGAGAGGGACAGAGGAGGGAGGTGGGGGAGGGACAGAGGGACAGAGGAGGGAGGTGGGGGAAAAGCAGTATACAGTCATGGCTCAAACATGTGAAAAGTCATAGCTCAAATATATGCCTGATCTGCAAAGCAATCACTCTTACTTAGGCTTAGGCGCCAATAGCTTTGAGCCATGACATGTATTTTATCACACATGCGTGATAATATGATGTACAGAATACACAAATGTACACACACATCCACACACCCATCCACACCCACACACACCCAACACACAAACCGTTGTTATTGGTCTGTGGACCATATGGTTGCCATGCCTCCAGAGCCAGCAGGGCCAATGTGGCCTGCATTCTCTGGAATGAGGTAAGGGGCCGTGGGGGAGGGAACAGCTCCTTGTGGTGTTGCTAGGTGAGGGGGAGAGAGAGAGGAGAAGGGGAAGGAGAGGGTGAGGGAGGGGAGAGTCACATACATGGATACATGAACAAGTTTACCTATGTTAATTCTATTGGATAACATCTTGATGCAATTATCTTGATGCAATTTTTAAAAAAGTCTATTAACAAACCAATTAATAATGTGAATATATTGGGCCATAATTTCAAAATTGTGACACACACACACACACATACACACACACACACACACACACACACACACACATACACATACACGCAAGCATGAACACATACACATGCACACACACACAGACATAAATCATTGCCAACACCCACAAACATACTGGGATGAAGCCAGTGTGCACATCAGCAGACTTGAAGCTCTCATGTGAGGACAACCGTTCCAAGAAGTTGATGTTTGTGTTGACACCTGCAATCTGAATGAAACAGAGATGTGTAGGTGTGCACATTACGAGAACAGCGAGCAGAAAAGTGCACAGTGGAGATGAGGGCAAGAGGAAGACAGGGAGGAGTGAGGTGTGGAGTGAGGAGTGAGGTGTGGAGGGAGGAGTGAGGTGTGGAGAGGGAGGAGTGAGGTGTGGAGGGAGGAGTGAGGTGTGGAGGGAGGAGTGAGGTGTGGAGAGGAAGGAGTGAGGTGTGGAGAGGGAGGAGTGAGGTGTGGAGAGGGAGGAGTGAGGTGTGGAGAGGGAGGAGTGAGGTGTGGAGAGGGAGGAGTGAGGTGTGGAGAGGGAGGAGTGAGGTGTGGAGGGAGGAGTGAGGTGTGGAGGGAGGAGTGAGGTGTGGAGAGGAAGGAGTGAGGTGTGGAGGGAGGAGTGAGGTGTGGAGAGGGAGGAGTGAGGTGTGGAGAGGGATGAGTGAGGTGTGGAGAGGGAGGAGTGTGAGACAGGAGTGTGGAGAGGGAGGAGTGTAGAGACAGGAGAGAGAGAAGTGACAAGCTGGTTTTACCTACATTAAGCCTCCCTCCTAATGAGTCAATTTGACTGGTTGTTAGGGTGTAGGTGCATACCATACCTGGTATCCAAGGAGACAGCTCCGCAGCTTCTTCAGGGCAGTTGGTCTGTCTTCTGCCCATACAACCAACTTGGCAATCAGGGGATCATAGAATGGAGTCACCTCGTCACCTGAAGGAAGGATGTTGTTATAGCAACCATCCATTTGAAAGCACAACCTAGAGGGGGAGGGATGGCCTGCCTTACCAGCTAGAAGGGGAGGGATGGCCTGCCTTACCAGCTAGAGGGGGAGGGATGGCCTGCCTTACCAGCTAAAGGGGGAGGGATGGCTTGCCTTACCAGCTAGAGGGGGAGGGATGGCCTGCCTTACTAGCTAGAGGGGGAGGGATGGCCTGCCTTACTAGCTAAAGGGGGAGGGATGACCTGCCTTACCAGCTAGAGGGGGAGGGATGGCTTGCCTTACCAGCTAGAGGGGGAGGGATGGCCTGCCTTACCAGCTAGAGGGGGAGGGATGGCTTGCCTTACCAGCTAAAGGGGGAGGGATGACCTGCCTTACCAGCTAGAGGGGGAGGGATGGCTTGCCTTACCAGCTAGAAGGGGAGGGATGGCTTGCCTTACCAGCTAGAGAGGGAGGGATGGCCTGCCTTACCAGCTAGAGGGGGAGGGATGGCCTGCCTTACCAGCTAGAGGGGGAGGGATGGCCTGCCTTACCACCTAGAGGGGGAGGGATGGCCTGCCTTACCACCTAGAGGGGGAGGGATGGCCTGCCTTACCAGCTAGAGGGGGAGGGATGGCCTGCCTTACCAGCTAAAGGGGGAGGGATGGCCTGCCTTACTAGCTAGAGGGGGAGGGATGGCCTGCCTTACCAGCTAGAGGGGGAGGGATGGCCTGCCTTACCAGCTAGAGGGGGAGGGATGGCCTGCCTTACCAGCTAGAAGGGGAGGGATGGCCTGCCTTACCAGCTAGAGGGGGAGGAATGGCCTGCCTTACCAGCTAGAGGGGGAGGGATGACCTGCCTTACCACCTAGAGGGGGAGGGATGGCTTGCCTTACCAGCTAGGGGGAGGGATGGCTTGCCTTACCAGCTAGGGGGAGGGATGACCTGCCTTACTAGCTAGAGGGGGAGGGATGGCTTGCCTTACCAGCTAGAGGGGGAGGGATGGCCTGCCTTACCACCTAGAGGGGGAGGGATGGCTTGCCTTACCAGCTAGGGGGAGGGATGGCTTGCCTTACCAGCTAGGGGGAGGGATGGCCTGCCTTACTAGCTAGAGGGGGAGGGATGGCTTGCCTTACCAGCTAAAGGGGGAGGGATGACCTGCCTTACCAGCTAGAGGGGGAGGGATGGCTTGCCTTACCAGCTAGAAGGGGAGGGATGGCCTGCCTTACCAGCTAGAGGGGGAGGAATGGCCTGCCTTACCAGCTAGAGGGGGAGGGATGACCTGCCTTACCACCTAGAGGGGGAGGGATGGCTTGCCTTACCACCTAGAGGGGGAGGGATGGCCTGCCTTACCACCTAGAGGGGGAGGGATGGCCTGCCTTACCAGCTAGGGGGAGGGATGGCTTGCCTTACCAGCTAGGGGGAGGGATGACCTGCCTTACTAACTAGAGGGGGAGGGATGACCTGCCTTACCAGCTAGAGGGGGAGGGATGGCCTGCCTTACCAGCTAGAGGGGGAGGGATGGCCTGCCTTACCAGCTAAAGGGGAAGGGATGGCCTGCCTTACTAGCTAGAGGGGGAGGGATGGCCTGCCTTACCAGCTAGAGGGGGAGGGATGGCCTGCCTTACCAGCTAAAGGGGAAGGGATGGCCTGCCTTACTAGCTGGAGCTTTTACATCCATGCATATCTTTGCAATGATGCACACACACACACACACACACACACACACACACACACACACACACACACACACACACACACACACACATGTACACACATGCACACACATACACACATCTAATTTATGCTGGTACCAGAATGGGCCTGGATAGGTCTGTGCCAACAATATCAAGGCTCCACCCAATGACCCCATTACACATACTTACCCTGTCTGACTCCAGTATCAATTCTGACAGTCTCTGATGGAGTAGGCGTTGCTAGGTGACGAAGAAGGCCAGGGCTTGGAATGAAGCCTCTAAAGCACACAGAGACAACAACTTACTAATATGGCCACTACCTTAGGGTGTTATTGCACCTCTTAAGGTGTTATGGCTACCTCTTAAGGTATTATGGCCACCTCTTATAAGGTCTAAGGTAATATGGTCAGAGGTGTCCCTTACAACCTACTTGTCTGGATTTTCTGCATAGATACGGGCCTCAAATGAATGCCCTCTGCACCTGAGATCACTTTGCTTGATGGGGATCCTCCCACCTGCAGCCACCCTGAGCTGCCACTCAACCAGATCAAGACCTGTGATCATCTCTGTGATGGGGTGCTCAACCTGGTGAGGGTGCGAGAGGGAAGACTTAATAACACCATGACCACAGCACACATACCTGAAGTCGTGTATTCATCTCCATGAAGTAAAATTTCTGATCAGTACCCATAATAAACTCAACTGTGCCTTAAGAAGAGAAAAGAAGTGTGTGCAACACTCACCAGGGTACCAGGAAGGTTATTTGCCACCGCCATACCATTCCCCTAACCCATCTTCATCATTACACTCCTCATCACAGTAAGCATTACCACTTTTGTGGCACCAATAAAAATAACTTAATCTCCATCCCTTTCTATACCCATTTTTTCTTCCCCTCCATTTCTCCCTCCTTCCACTTCTCACACCTCCTTCCCTAGCACACCTCACCACACCTCCTTCCCTAGCACACCTCACCACACCTTCCCTCACCAGCTCCCACATAGCCAACAGCCTGTGCAGCTCTAACAGCAGCTGTCCACAGCTTCTCCTTCACTTCAAGTGCAATACCAGGCTGTGTGAGGCAAAGGTACATGAAATGGCCACACATAGCCTCCCAGCTAGAGATTGCTAACAGAAGCACTAAGCCAAAGAGACACAGGTGTCATGGCTACTTACAGCTGGTGCCTCCTCAATGACTTTCTGGTGTCTTCTCTGGACAGAGCAGTCCCTCTCAAAGAGAGAAACTGCATTACCATGTTTGTCTCCAAAGATCTGGACCTCAACATGCCTGTGTGAACATTAGAGACACAAAGTGACTAACTCGGTATGTGGGTGTGCATGTGTGTATTTGTGTGCATGTGTGTGTGTGTGTGTGCATGTGGTAAGTTCGCTCAATGTATCACAGCATTCACACTAGCCAATATCATAATATACTTGGAACACTTCAAACAGTTCTAGATGAATTCAAATCAAATTCCACTCAATAGTGCTATTGTCTAAGAACTTCAAATTCAATGCCCCTTAACAAACCTTGGATGTTACCTTCAACAAACCTTGGATGTTAACCCTCAACAAACCTGGGTCTTTCCACAAACTTTTCAACCATGACACTCTCATCACCAAAGCTCTTGAGTGCCTCTCTCCTACAGGCATCCAGTGCTGCATCAAACTCTGCTGAACTATGGACTACCCTCATTCCCTGCACAGAGAGAGAGAGAGAGGGAGAGAGAGAGAGAGAGAGAGAGAGAGAGAGAGAGAGAGAGAGAGAGAGAGAGAGAGAGAGAGAGAGAGAGAGAGAGAGAGAGAGAGAAAGAGAGAGAGAGAGAGGGAGAGAGAGAGGGGGGGGAGAGAGAGAGGGAGAGAGAGAGGGAGAGAGAGAGAGAGTGGGGTGAGGCATGGTGCCCATCTACTAGTGCCCAGGCCAGTGCCCATCTACCAGTGCCCAGGCCAATGCCCATCTACCAGTGCCCAGGCCAATGCCCATCTACCAGTGCCCAGGCCAATGCCCATCTACCAGTGCCCAGGCCAATGCCCATCTACCAGTGCCCAGACCAGTGCCCAGGCTACCAGTGCACCAGAACCTACAGACCCCACCAACACCAGAAAGAAAGGAGAGTGTTAGGGGAGGAGGAGGAGGGGGTGGAGGGTGGGGGGCATCTATTGTACTCCAGACCATCACCATAGATTCCTTTCACACGCCTAACCTTTCCTCCACCCCCCAAGTCAGCCTTTAGCATCACAGGATAGCTGGAGTGAAATGGCAAGAAATACATGCATATAAACATAACCCACACATGTAACATAACCCACACATGTAACATAACCCACATATCATATGTACCATAACCCACACATACATGCATGCACATGACCCCACCTCCTCCCCAAACCATAACTAACCCCATCTTTTCCGCCTCATCCTTTAGTCTGCTGTCAGTTTGCTCATCCCCAAAGTACCCTGGGACAACAGGCACAGAAGACTTGCTCATTATCTGTTTAGACAACCTGCAGTAAGAAACAAACACCCTGATCACACCATGGTCATCCATAAGCCTGCCTTCTTCATCAATCCCCCTCTCCCTGCTGGTGATCTCAACTGCTATATGAGTACCTATCCCACTCCCCCTCACTCCAATCTTTCCCACCCTCACCCATCTTCCCACTTCCACCCTCACCCCATCCTCCCCACCTCCACCCTCACCCCATCCTCCCCACCTTCACCCATCCTCCCCACCTCCACCCTCATGCATCCTCCCCACCTCCACCCTCACCCCATCCTCCCCACCTCCACCCTCACCCCATCCTCCCCACCTCCATCCTCACCCCATCCTCCCCACCTCCACCCTCACCCCATCCTCCCCACCTCCACCCTCACCCATCCTCCCCACCTCCACCCTCACCCATCCTCCCCACCTCCACCTTCACTCCATCCTCTCCACCTTCACCCATCCTCCCCACCTCCACCCTTACCCATCCTCCCCACCTCCACCCTCACCCATCCTCCCCACCTCCACCCATCCTCCCCACTTCCACCCTCACCCATCCTCCCCACCTCCACCCATCCTCCCCACTTCCACCCTCACCCATCCTCCCCACCTCCACCGATCCTCCCCACTTCCACCCTCACCCATCCTCCCCACCTCCACCCATCCTCCCCACTTCCACCCTCACCCATCCTCCCCACCTCCACCCATCCTCCCCACTTCCACCCTCACCCATCCTCCCCACCTCCACCCATCCTCCCCACTTCCACCCTCACCCATCCTCCCCACCTCCACCCTCACCCATCCTCCCCATCTCCACCCTCACCCCATCGCCCCCCACCTCCACCCTCACCCCATCCTCCCCACCTCCACCCTCATGCATCCTCCCCATTTCCACCCTCACCCCATCCTCCCCACCTCCACCCTCACCCCATCCTTCCCACCTCCACCCTCACCTCCCCATCTTCACCCTCACCCCATCCTCCCCCTATCCACCCTCACCTTTTTATTCCCATCTTTTCAATAGCTGAAGCAGGAGGTCCAATAAACTCCACCCCTTCACTTGAACACAGAAGGGCAAAATTCTTGTTCTCAGAGAGGAACCCATAACCAGGATGAATGGCCTGGGGCCAAGAAATGACATTATCTATTAGGAACATGTACTGGCACATATCCTACACATCTGTACACATGATTAATAAGGTCAGAAGGAACCCTTTTCACATGCATCTAACCACACACACACACACATACATTCATACATACATACATACACACACATACATACATACACACACACATACATACATACACACATACATACATACATACATACATATACACACATACATACATACATACATACATACATACATACATACATACATAAATACATACATACATATACACACATACATACATACATACATACATACATACATACATACATACATACATACATACATACATAAATACATACATACATACATACATACATACATACATACATACATACATACGTACATACCATACATACATACACACACATACACATACATACATACATACATACATAAATACATACATACCGTACATACATACACACACATACACATACATACATACATACATACATACATACATACATACATACATACATACGTACATACCATACATACATGCACACACATACACATACATACATACATACATACATACATACATACATACATACATACATACATACATACATCGTGATGCCATTGTGTGTGAGCATTGCTATGCACGTTAGGGACAACTAGGTGTTTGTTCCACTGGAATTTTTTTTTTGAGGAGAGTTTGCAGTAATGGCTAAGGCGGACTGCATATGCTGTATAGACCACTGGTGACCCCAGATGTCATAGATGTCCTGATGTGGATGTGCAGCCTAATGACAGACAATGAAAGGTTTCAGGATTTCCAATAGTTACTGGGGTAGATGAGGTTGATAACCTAAAATTTGCAACCATTTCAGTAGCCCAGTTACATGTGTGCCTGAGGTGGACAGTTATGTGTGTGCCTGAGGTGGACAGTTATGTGTGTACCTGAGGTGAACAGTTATGTGTGTACCTGAGGTGGACAGTTATGTGTGTGCCTGAGGTGGACAGTTATGTGTGTGCCTGAGGTGGACAGTTATGTGTGTGTGCCTGAGGTGAACAGTTATGTGTGTGCCTGAGGTGGACAGTTATGTGTGTGCCTGAGGTGGACAGTTATGTGTGTGCCTGAGGTGGACAGTTATGTGTGTGTGCCTGAGGTGGACAGTTATGTGTGTGCCTGAGGTGGACAGTTATGTGTGTGCCTGAGGTGGACAGTTATGTGTGTGCCTGAAGTGGACAGTTATGTGTGTGCCTGAGGTGGACAGTTATAATGTGTGTGCCTGAGGCGGTGGATTTTGCATCCTTTTGGGTTTGATGGGTGGAACCTGCAGCCAGTAACTGGCATGACAGTACATTAATCAGCTCGGTGTGCACTGCTGTTGACTTTGGGAAGGTCTACACTGCCAAGCAACATAGCTGCTTTTATGAGAAATGGCTTTTTATGTATCTTTCGCTGGTAATCCATTGTCCAAAAATCTGATATTCACATCCTGCAAGATCTGAACCATCCAGTGAATGGCTCTACATTTTGTAATCAATAACATCAAGATGGCTGTCATGCTCCAAACACTTCTGTTTAGTCTCTGTGTCTCCATTGTTGTCTTGTTAGGGCAATCTCTCCAACGGGCCTTTGGTTTGTGTTGGGGTATCTTTCCACGGCTAGGTTGACTGAACAAACCTTTCTTTGGCAGTCTGCCATCAGGCATGCATACACCATAAAGGCTAGTTGGCATAGTTTTGATAAGGGTAGCAATATGTGTGGTGTTTTTGCTTTGGAACAAACAGTGATGTTTGGGATGTGAGCCAGTTTTGAAACCCTGCATGGCCTGACAGATTGAGTCCATAAGGAAACATTCAAGGCGATTTAGGTGGCGAGTAGTGCTTTGTGGTCCATCCATACACTAGGTACTACAGCTTGGTAAACAGCTACCTTGATGTGTTGAGAAAGGTTTGGGGCATTTCATAGGGGATTTTAAGTTACTGAAAATGCCAGCAGCTTTTGATATAAGTGTGGTGATCTCCTTGTCCAATATAGCATCATGAGACATCATGAGACAGAATACTTACTAAGTGAGAAACAATCTGGTTGTCACTGACAAAGAAAGAGGGTGGGTAGTGAGTCTGAAGACGAGGCAGACAAAGGTACTTTGTTGTATCATTGCTTTGGATTTGGTGGTACTGTCTGCTACACAGCAGGTCCCCCTGCCTAAAGTCTTGCAACAATGAGAGGCTGTGGCAGTTGGCCATAAGGTCATCGTAAAAGGCCACTTCTGCAAAAGAGCTTCCCATCAATCTTGTAGCTGACCTGGACGTCATGTTCAAAAACTGTGTGGGTGACTTGGTCAAAGAACCAGTTGAACAAGAAGGGTGCCAGTACACGTCTCTGGTTTGTAGGCTGTGAATCTGACTTTCACAGCTTTCATGCCTTCATGTAGTTTACAGATGAGTGTCACTAATTTAAGCCACACTTTAGAAGCTAAGGACCAAAAGATGTCTCTGTTCACTGCACTGTAAGCCTCTTTGATGTCAAATGTGTAGAGAGCACTGCACACATACACACACACATACACACACATACACACACACACACCATACATACACACACACACACACACACATACACACACACACACACACATACACACACACACACACACACACATACACACACACACAGACACACACCTGTGCACCTGTGGCCTTGGCAATAGCCATGATCTTGTCCTGCCTAAGGTAACTCTCAGACGAGGGGGGAGGTCCTATACAGAATGCTTCATCTGCCTGCGAATCAAACACATCAACACCAATAATCCGTGCACAACACATACCTGTTCAATGTGGGGGTCATGTGTGCTCCCTTATAACTGTCCACTGTGAGCAATGCTTCACCCAAGTCACCCTTACTCCCACCACCCTCACCACTCCACCCTCACTCCCACCACCCTCACCACTCCACCCTCACTCCCACCACCCTCACCACACCACCTCACCCCACCCCACCACCCTCATCTTCTCTCTATGGTATCATCGGGTAAAGAACACTCACTGCCATAATGGGTGTGGCTAACTGCTATACACCATTTTATGCACATTTTTAAAAATGAACCGAGAACCACCGCAGCGTACTCCTCACCATAGCAACGTGCATCGAATTCTTATCCGCTTCGCTGAACACTGCCACAGTGCGCACGCCTAACCTCCTCGCTGTACGAATAACGCGACAGGCAATTTCTCCTCTGTTTGCGATGAGGATCTTGTCAAACATTTTCGCTTCTTCAGCTGGGAAGTGAAAGACGAAGAGAAGTCATTATTGTGTAGTGGCATCCAAAGGATCTTACCAATGGGGTTGGCTGTGCTGTTTGGTCGAGCGCCAGAAGGAATGCGGACGGATCCCACTCTGTGCGTACAAGAAGAGGCATGTGTGGCTCATAGCGCACCGTTTGTACGTGTTACTCACCGGAAGAATCCGCGCCAAGCCTTTGCTACTCTCCATCGTGAATACATTGTTCCCGGGGTCCCAAGGAAAGAAGCCCTATTAAGGGTTAAAATTTACATTTAAAACGCAGGAGTAGGAGCAAAGCGGGCGGGGCGTACATCGTAACCTTACTCATTTTCAATGGTAAGGAAATATAAGTATGTGTGCATTCGTTCTGGTTTGCTGAAAGTAGCTTTACTAACAATACGCGTTCCACGTTAGCAAATGTGATAGTTATATGCGCTTACGTTCTATTGCTTTTGTATAATAATTTAAGATATACGTTAAGAGAAGGGGAGGAAGTATAGCGTAGCGTAGCATTATGCCCGGCATGCACACCACGTAGGCCTACACGCAACGTATAGACTTTCATTCGCTCCTACACACACGCACCTACACACACGCGCACACACGCACGCGCACACACACACGCGCACACACACACGCACACACATCCCATCGATCACTCCGTCCGTTTGAACCTCTTGTGTGCGTGGGTGCAATATTGCAGATGTATGGCTTTTGTAAACCGGAATGTGTACGTGTGTGACCATCCCTCTCCCCCTGTAGGCTTCAGTTGTGCTTAAAGGGGCAATCCTCCTGTTTCTAACCTTCAGGTGAGTCAAGGCTGGTATGCATTGCAAGAAAAAGTTTTGTGTTCCCACCCCTTTGATTTTGATCCACATTCTTGATGGAATGACTTACGTGTATATCAACATTACACCTTATATTGGTTAGTAAACTGAGCTGGAAACATGGAAGCTCAGTACTTCCTGTGAATTGTGGCAGTGATACATGTAAAGGAAGGAAGTGGTGATATTGGGAGGGGTAAAGGCAGGTGGTGGTGATAGTGGGAGGGGTAAAGGCAGGTGATGGTGATAGTGGGAGGGGTAAAGGCAGGTGGTGTGATAGTGGGAGGTGGTGGTATAATGAGGTGACAATAGTAGGGAGATGGTGATAGTGCTGATAGTGGTCTGGAGTTGTAAACTAATTTAGGGTTTTACTCAGCATACAGGGTAGCTGTTCTAATACAAGCACACCTACCAAGGAGGCATATGCTACCCTCCTGTACGGCGACTTCCTCATTGGGACAAGGGTACTGGGACAATCCATAAGGAACACCGGTACCAGGAGAGACTACCTAGCACTGTGCACAGAAAGTGTGTCTGAGGCCAGCCGGAGCATACTGAGCAAAGAAGGGTGGAAGATCGTACCAGTGAAGGGCATTGCTAACATGTTCTCAGATAGTCCCTCCCACTTCACGTTCACCATAACAAAGCTGGCTGTTTGGAAGCTCACAGAGTACAGACGTATCATACTGATAGACTCTGACACAATCCTCCTCCAGAACATAGACCATCTTTTCAGGTGTGGGACCTTCTGTGCAGTGTACAGACACTCGGACTACTTCAACACGGGCGTCATGGTGATCAAGCCTTCGAGCGCCACATACGACGAACTTATGCGCAAGACATCGCAGCTTCAGTCCTACGATGGCGCTGATCAGGGATTTCTGAACTCAGCCTTCTCTGAGCTCAAGTACGCCACCATGTTTGATCCAAAGAGTGATAAAAATGCAGAGGACGTGATGATGCGACTGCCCGCTGGCTACAACATGGACATAGGTATATACTACATCAGCGGGCATTGGTCGATCCCTCTAAAGGAGAGCTACATCCTTCATTACACACTGGGGCCGGTCAAGCCGTGGGTGTGGTGGGCGTACCCCCTGTTTGACCAGAGCTGGTACTGGCACGTTGTAAGGATGCAACTCCCCTCCTCCCCGGACAATCCCTACCTCATTCCCCCTACGTGCCTGGTACCGCTGGCGTTGCTAGCGGTGATATGCCTGGTACATGTCAGGAACAGCAGGCACTTGTCTAAGTGGAAGCTTCCTCAGCCCTCATGCGTGGTGAGGACTGGGGTGCAGCTCTTTCACTGGATGGCCCTCCCTGTTGCCCTCGTGTGTGGCTTCATGTGTGTCCCTACCCAGCTGTGGCCTATGCAGGGCTATGTTTGCTTCTACATCTGGTCGCTCATGTTCCTTGCCCTCCAGTACACCATTGCTTGCAGCATCGCCCTCAGAGCCTTGGATCGGGGAGATTTGTCTCTGAAGTCTGTGAGCAGGCCTCACTCCAGGATTGACGCTCTTCTCTTTCTGCTCTTTTTCACAGTGGAGTTTGTGGCTGTGTTTTCTGTTCCGTATTTTGTAGTGCCCTTTCTGAAAAGGGTTCTGGTTTGGCTGGCCTTCCTCCTGGGGATGACAGTCCACTGCTACCAGCAGGGAGTGAAGCTGGTTGGGTCCTGTTTGTAATAGCCGTCACCTGAAAGGATGCTTGGTATCCCTCCAGATTTGACTACCAAATTCCATATTTAGACTACAGAATGTTATAGTCGTCATATCCAAATGTTTACACCATTATTGTTAGTGACAAAATTATATATGCTAGACCAATTAAAAAATAGTACTTATCAAAGTGTCATCATTAGCTCTGATGATGGAGAGGCATCACTAGACGTTGAAACCAATTCCATCCCAGAAGTCACATGTGTTGTTATAGTAACCAGTGAGCACCTGTAGTGGATGACATGCAAAACAGCGTACATTGATAGTTGAGTCCAATGGTCTGCCCCAACACATACTGACAGCTGGGTCCAATGGTCTGCCTCCCCCCCCCCCACAACACATACACACACACTGATAGTTGAGTCCAATGGTCTGCCTCCCCCCCCCCCCAACACACACACACTGATAGGTGAGTCCAATGGTCTGCCTCCCCCCCACGCACTGATAGTTGAGTCCAATGTCAACCTCACATCACACTACTGTATCTCCACATTCCCACCCCTCTGTCACACCTCCCTCACACCACCCTCACATCACTCACACCTTATCTCCCTCACACTATCACTCACACCTTATCTCCCTCACACTATCACTCACACCTTATCTCCCTCACGCACTATCACACCTTATCTCCCTCACGCACTATCACTCACACCTTATCTCCCTCACGCACTATCACACCTTATCTCCCTCACGCACTATCACACCTTATCTCCCTCACGCACTATCACTCACACCTTATCTCCCTCACGCACTATCACTCACACCTTATCTCCTTCACATCACCTTCACTCACACCATCGTCACCCACACCTCACACCACCATCACTCACACCTCACACCACCTCCTCACACCACCTCCTCACACCACCATCACACACCTCACACCACCATCACACACCTCACACCACCATCACATACCTCACACCACCATCACTAACCTCACACCATCACACACCACCATCACTCACACCTCACACCACCATCACTCACACTTCCTCACACCACCATCACTCACACCTTATCTCTCTCACCTCACCTTATCTCCCTCATACATTATCACTCACCTTATCTCCCTCACACACTATCACTCACACCTTATCTCCCTCACACACTATCACTCACCTTATCTCCCTCACACACTATCACTCACACCTTATCTCCCTTACACACTATCACTCACACCTTATCCTCCTGACACACTCACACACCTTATCTCCTCACACCACCATCACTCACACTCACCTTATCTCCCTCACACCACCATCACACCTTATCTCAGTACTATCACCATATCACTTACATCACTGACTGGTGTTTTGAACCTCATTGTCTGACCCAGGCTGGTCCCATCATACATAGGCCATAGCAAGAGCCCCTGCTGGAAGATATCATATGATGTCATGCATGTAATGTATGTATGTGTGTGCATGTGTGTATGTATGCATGCGTGTGTGTGTGTGTGTGTATATATGTGTGTGTTTTGTATGTGTGTATGTGTGTGTATGCATGTGTGTATGTATGTATATGTGTGTATGTATGTATGTATGTATGTGTGTATGTGTGTGTGTGTGTGTGTATGTGTGTGTGTGTGTGTGTGTGTGTGTAGGCTATACTTACTGCCGAGTCTTTGACTCCATTTGGGTTACCGTAGTGAGCAAAGTTGGTCCAGTACTGCACCATGTTGTCTGACATGGTGACCTCATCAGAGGTGTAGTTGAACCCAAGAGCTTCTATGTTTGCATGGAATACATAGGGAAGCTCCGCCCCATGACCTTTGGGTCAGGGGGAGGGAAGAAATCATGGCTACTAGTAATAAGTTGAAGTAGACCAAGAAGTGAGGATGGGGAGGACAGGAAGAGTGGGGAGGAAGTGGGGTGGGAAGGGAGACCACACCCCCTCTCCACCCTCCTCCTTCCTGTACCACACCCTCCCTCATATTCCCATTCTCCGCTTACATGACTGCCCGTTGCAGAAAGAGAAGCCTGGGCCCCAACCATCAAAAGAGAAGGAATGGTTGAATGTGTATACCCAGGTGTTGATGTGGGTATGGTTCACAAGGCCACTGATAGAATGTCTTGTTGAGCAGATGAAGGTGTAGTCTGTACCCAGTGACTAGATGATGAAGCAGCAGCATGTTAACTTCCCAACAGCACTGCTAGCAAGCCTTCCTAACAGCACTGTTAGCTAGCCTTCTCAACAGCACTGCTAGCAAGCCTTCCCTACAGTACTGTTAGCTAGCCTTCCCAACAGCACTGTTAGCTAGCCTTCCCAACAGCACTGTTAGCTAGCCTTCCTAACAGCACTGTTAGCAAGCCTTCCCAACAGCACTGTTAGCAAGCCTTCTCAACAGCACTGCTAGCTAGCCTTCCCAACAGTACTGTTAGCAAGCCTTCCTAACAGCACTGTTAGCAAGCCTTCCTAACAGCACTGTTAGCTAGCCTTCCTAACAGCACTGCTAGCAAGCCTTCCTAACAGCACTGTTAGCAAGCCTTCTCAACAGCACTGCTAGCTAGCCTTCCCAACAGCACTGTTAGTAAGCCTTCCCTACAGCACTGTTAGCAAGCCTTCCCAACAGCACTGTTAGCAAGCCTTCCCAACAGCACTGCTAGCAAGCCTTCCCAACAGCACTGTTAGCAAGCCTTCCCAACAGCACTGCTAGCAAGCCTTCCCAACAGCACTGTTAGCAAGCCTTCCCAACAGCACTGTTAGCTAGCCTTCCCAACAGTACTGTTAGCTAGCCTTCCTAACAGCACTGTTAGCTAGCCTTCCTAACAGCACTGTTAGCAAGCCTTCCCAACAGCACTGCTAGCTAGCCTTCCCAACAGCACTGTTAGCAAGCCTTCCCAACAGCACTGTTAGCAAGCCTTCCCAACAGCACTGCTAGCTAGCCTTCCCAACAGTACTGTTAGCTAGCCTTCCCAACAGTACTGTTAGCAAGCCTTCCCAACAGCACTGCTAGCAAGCCTTCCCAACAGTACTGTTAGCTAGCCTTCCCAACAGTACTGTTAGCAAGCCTTCCCAACAGTACTGTTAGCTAGCCTTCCTAACAGCACTGTTAGCAAGCCTTCCCAACAGCACTGCTAGCAAGCCTTCCCAACAGCACTGCTAGCAAGCCTTCCCAACAGCACTGTTAGCAAGCCTTCCCAACAGTACTGTTAGCAAGCCTTCCCAACAGTACTGTTAGCAAGCCTTCCCAACAGCACTGTTAGCTAGCCTTCCCAACAGCACTGTTAGCAAGCCTTCCCAACAGTACTGTTAGCTAGCCTTCCTAACAGCACTGTTAGCTAGCCTTCCCAACAGCACTGCTAGCTAGCCTTCCAAACAATACAATGATCCTAGAACAGTTAGTGTGTGCATTAAATAGTATGTATGTGTAGGTGTGGTTATGTGGCACTTACAGCTGCTGCTGGTCTGTCATCATCATCCACATCAGAAGGGTACTTGGACAAAACAGAATCATAGTTGTCCACACCAAACACCCCTACTATCAATAGGTGATACTTGAGGTTCTATTGAGAGGGACAGTTTAGCTATGGCGCAAGCACACATGCATGTGTGGTCACACTCACTGATACAGGTTTAGGGAAGGCCTCATAGATGAAGAATGTGGTTTCTTGGGAGGTGGTGCCCTAAGAAAGATAGAAATGTAAGGGGGAGGAGGGGAGGGAGTGTGGGACAGAGGAGTGAGAGGTTGTGTGGGAGGATTATGTGAGGAGAAAACATGTCAGGGGGAGGGGAGGGTGAGTCAATGAGTCCACTTTTCTCATATAAGTCTAAATTTCAAAATTGTGCATTAATTAAAACCTCCCTTGACATTGAGCTGTTTCAGATGGGTTTAATGGTTGGCCATTATCGGTTAAAATTTTTTCTATGAATATTTATAACCAAGAAAAATTACTATTAAAAAGCCAAATCTGTTGTGATGAAAGATGTGTATTGGCTACACCCTTCATTTGACCAGAACCAGATTTGGAAACTTAAATGATTATAATCCAACTCTTCTTTTTTTAGGAGTAATGTACTGTACGAAACATAAGATTGAACCGATAATGACCAAACCATTAAACCATAAAAAACAATGAAGTAGGTAATTTAATGTAAAGTATGAAAGGTCATGAGAATATTTAGTGCTCCATATATATATTAGCTCGTATGAGGTAAAAGTGGGCTCATTTGATGTGAAATGACCTGGATGTATCATATGTGGACAAGATCCATAGATCCATAGGGATGGATTTATGGATGGACTAGGAGATCCCCCCCTTGGACTTAGGGGAGCCCCCTGGACTTAGGGGATGCCCCCTTGGACTTAGCCTTTCCTCTCACTATGATCAGAGGCATTGGGGCAACCTCCCCAGCAGAGAAGAGCTCTAATGGCTGTCCAATCACCTGGGGCAGAGGAGCATGATAAAATACAAGCAGAATGACTGCATAGTTATGACCTCAGTGCCATCAACAACTGGTGTCCACTGAAGAAAGATCTCCAAAGCACTGCACACACACACACACACACACACACACACACACAACCACATACACATATGCACACACACACAATGGTAGAGGAGGTTAAAAAACATCCATAATGGGAAAAGATTAGTGAAGACAAGGTGCATAAGGAAAAAATGGTTGGGTAAGGGGAGAAGAGGGAGATATTGATGGAGAGGGAGGAAGGTGATGGAGAGGGAGGAAGGTGATGGAGAGGGAGGATATTGATGGAGAGGGAGGAAGGTGATGGAGAGGGAGGATATTGATGGAGAGGGAGGAAGATGATGGAGAGGGAGGATATTGATGGAGAGGGAGGAAGGTGATGGAGAGGGAGGATATTGATGGAGAGGGAGGAGGGTAATGGGGAGGGAGGAAGGTGATGGAGAGGGAGGATATTGATGGAGAGGGAGGAAGGTAATGGGGAGGGAAGGCGGTACGTAATGGTGAGGGAGGAGGGGTGATGTACACACTGAAATATGTCGACAATCTTGCTAAGGACAGCATCTTCAGCTGAGGCTATTTCAGTGATGTTCTGATTAGATAATAATATTAGGACATACTCATATGGGCTGAGGTGGTTTACAGACCTTTGAGTACAAACAGCTGACATCATTGCACCCTGTAAGGAAGTATGCTGAGGTGGGAGGGGAAAACAAGGGAACCAAACCTAGCACAGTAGCAAAGTCACTGCCAAGCTTCTGAGCATCAGTGACATCCTTCAGGGTGATTCCAAATGGTTCACTCTCCAATATGGCCTGTACATGGTAGGGAGCATATAAATCCGAAGGAAAATTTTGCCCAAATTTGTGGGTAATATATTGTTCCAGTTTTCTGGACGTCATACTATTTAATTGGAGGCATATCACTCTTCTAACCTTTATAGATAGAAGAGTTTGTAAGTTCCCCTCGACAAGGTATGTGCCCAAGTGCCACGCCCCTTGGCACTTGGGCACATACCTTGTCGAGGGGAACTTACAAACTCTTCTATCTGTAAAGGTTAGAAGAGTGATATGCCTCCAATTAAATGGTATGAACATGTTCAATGGTGCTCTAAAAAGCACACTGGATCATTTGCGGAAAATATTTTACACATGAATTTGGAACAGATCTTGGCAATTTTATTAGGGAAGCAAGGAGAACACATTATGCCTGTCGTTGAACATTGTATCTGGTTAGCAACGTACATGTAACCTGCAGACCACTACAGTGTAACTCACACGTACATGTAACCTGCAGACCGCTACAGTGTAACTCACACGTACATGTAACCTGCAGACCGCTACAGTGTAACTCACACGGTGAAACAGACCAGCGCTCTTGATATTAGTCATGTGAATGGCACCTGAGGCCGCCCCTGCACTTTGACCCCAAAATGTCACCATATAAGGGTTTCCTCCAAAGTTGGCTATGTTGTCTTGAACCCATTGAAGAGCCAACCGCTGATCCTGTATGATGTATCACAAGACATAGATCTGAACAAAGTACTACTTGATTGCAGTTAGTTACTGCAATAGGCAACACACACTCCCTACTGCAGTGTTGTCATTTCCCTAGCCACTGCGGCCACACCCACCTTTAGTCCATAGTTACCACTGTGGCCACACCCACCTTTAGTCCATAGTTACCCTTCAAGGTGTCTCCATAGACCAGAAAACCCATTGCTCCAAGTCTGTAGTTTGCAGTGACCAGCACTGTGTGTGTGGTATTTGCAATGTACTGCCCATCATACAAGTCACCACCAGAGTATCCCTAAATAAAGCACACCTTAATCACATGGGTTGTGCATTTACTCTCTCCTTACCCTCAGAAAGTTTCCTCCATGAATAAAGAACATCACAGGATAGTTGGAACCAGGCTGTAAATGGAGGGTACAAAGTGCATAGAAATATAAAGTGGGGGGGGGGGGGGGGGGGGGGGGGGGGAGATTCACCATGGCATCAAGAGGAGCGAACACATTAAGATAGAGGCAGTCCTCTTGGATCACAGGTGGACACAGGAATGATGGCAGAGGGAGCCCGCAGGGTACACTCTGGGTGAGAGGAAAGAGATTTCTAATCCACTGGTATTAATTCTGTCACATGACATAGCTTATTAAGGTAACCAGCAACCACATAAAGTTGGTAATATCTTGCACATGTACTGGTATGTAGAGGCTATCATACCTGGGGACAGCCGGGAGGATTGGCAATTGTCAACTTGACATCTTGCCACGGTGCGGGGGGTCTGGTGACGAATGTTAGAATTAATGGTGGGCGGGGCAACACAAACCTTGGGTCTTGCCATCGCAATACGCCTGCCGGAGGTTCGGCATAGGGTATGGATCTGAAAACCTGCAGTCACCTTCCTTAAAAAATGCAAAAACACAAAGAGAACGGTTGCCCGTACTTGAGCAGTGTCGGTGTATTCGCCCTGTACCTGATGAAGGAAAGCACTTATTATCAAGACGCTGCAGCATAACTTCAACTGAAGCACACCTTTCCGTATACAGTCTGCACAGTGGGACCACTCGCTGTGACGATCTGCAGCCTAAGAACAGTCAAACTCAAGAGTACGAGACGTAGCCGCATAATTAGCTGGTAATTTACACTGAAGATCGAATTGCGCTTGCGCAGTGTATGGATAAGTTTATATATTATTTCAAACATAGTCGGCTTTCTCGAGTGCTCTATTAGCATTGGAAACTGATATAAAAATTTCATGCAGACCTTGTCTTCGTCACGTTGGGCTGGCTGTATTTATGTGGCCTTTCGATTGTTCTCGGGGAAATCCCTCTGCCATTGAAATTGACGAGTGATTTTTATGACATCAAAGCGTGTTCTTCTATAATCGAGCGATAGGGACAACTTCCAATACATCCATTTATATGCACGTGAGTCTTGCCAGCGATAAGATGGAGATGTAACAGCTGAAGAAGTCGGGATAATAAAACGCCTTTTTTTTTATTTTTAAACTAATAGCTTGGTCTCGCTATAACTGATAGTTAATACAGCTGCTGCTCCCATGGGCGAAGTCGGGATTAGGTGGGGATTTGACGCGTGAAATCATAACTGGGCCACACTGGCCCACACATTTGACCATAGTCGGGCACGCATTTGACCTTTTATCAGACCACGTAGTATAGACATTTGACCGGTTATTAACCCCCAACCAGTGGCAGTTTGCTTTAATAAAGGTCAAATCCCTCCCAATGCCCCCCCCCCCCCCCCCCCGGGGGGGGGGGGGTCTCACGTAACAATGATACATGTAGGCGCAGCGAGAGCAATTTATGTCTAGCGGGTGGTCATACATGTTATTAAAAAGGGCGTGACCACACGCTGGCAGGTACCGCAATGATCGGACGGACACTGCTACTACTGTCGTTAACTTGGCTGCAAGCTGAATGCCTGACAGGGATCTCGTTCGTGCACCATAACTACACAGCAATGTACGGATCGATGCTGTACTACGCCCAAACGTATCCAGGCATCACCCGCCTATACTCCATCGGTCAATCGGTGTACGGGAAGGGTCTGTGGGTGCTTGAAGTGACCGACCACCCGGGCACACACGAGCCGGGAGAGCCAGAGTTCAAGTACATTGGGAACATGCACGGGAACGAAGTGACGGGACGAGAGACGTT
Source organism: Eunapius fragilis (assembly GCA_963681505.1). Taxonomy (NCBI): domain Eukaryota; kingdom Metazoa; phylum Porifera; class Demospongiae; order Spongillida; family Spongillidae; genus Eunapius; species Eunapius fragilis. Next base: position 565,843 of record OY811985.1, read on the forward strand.
ACTGTACCTAATAGGCTACCTCTGCGAAGGCTACGGCAAGAACACCACCATCACACAACTGGTAGACTCCACACGCATCCACATCATGCCTTCCATGAACCCAGACGGCTACGAGACTGCGGTAGTTGGCGATGTCAGTAGCGTTGTAGGTCGTTACAACGCACAGGGAGTTGACTTGAACCGTAACTTCCCCGACCAGTTCGGGAACGATGTCCCGCGAGCACCCGAGACCCTAGCCGTCATGCAGTGGATCAAGCAGTACCCTTTCGTACTCTCCGCCAACCTCCACAACGGGGCGCTAGTGGCAAACTATCCATACGACAGTACCAAGTCCGGAGCCTACGTATACTCGGCATCTCCGGACGACGACATCTTCAGGCAGCTGGCCCTCACTTACTCGTACAACCACCCCACGATGCACCTAGGGCTTCCGTGTCCCGGTGGGTATGAAACCTTCGTTGACGGTATTACAAACGGTGCAGCGTGGTACGTTGTTGCTGGGGGGATGCAGGATTACAATTATCTGAACTCCAACTGCTTCGAGATTACTGTAGAACAAGGTTGTCAGAAGTTCCCGTACGCCAGTCAACTTCAGAGCATCTGGGATAGCAACAGGGATGCCCTGGTAGCGTACATCTTACAAGTGCACAAAGGTGTCAACGGATTTGTAACGGACGAGCGCGGAAACGCCGTCCCTTATGCTTCGATCGCGGTCAGCGGTCGTAACCATGGCGTTCAAACTGCAAAGGACGGGGACTATTGGCGGCTGCTGGTCCCGGGAACATACACGATAACAGTTTCAGCCTCGGGGTACACTACTGTGAGTAGTAACGTCACCGTCACTGACGGACAGGCACAAGTTTTGAACATCACGCTCACAGCGGCGGGAGCCAATGTTGCGAGCACACAGCAACTTCTGCTTGTCCTGTTTGCCGTGTACGTGTTCTGAGCGTTCCTTATTCGTTTTTCACTTGAACTTGTGTCTTGACGTGTTTGTCTTGTTATGTAATACATGTGATTACGAGTTTTTATTTACATGCACACTTGTTGGAATTTCATTAAAGATGGCAGACAATGGACTACATAGCTCCCCTGCTCCCCTTGTACTCCAACATACACACAGTTTGGCTCCAAGTTAAGGCAAGAAACACACACACACACACACACACACACACACATACAATACACATACACTTGATTTCAATGTCCTGATATAGTCTGGATATCAGGTTGGATGTTATGTGGTGTGTTTATTGGTTTCTGCTCTAGCTCCACCCTCCTGAACTTAGGCCGAATAAAAGCTGTGATGGCAGAAGCAGCTGCTCACACAAGCAAATATGCACACAAACATGTTCACACACACACACATACATGTTCACATACACAGATACATGCACACACACACACACAAACACTCACATACACACAGATACATAGGGCTCATACATACATACACAAACAAATACATACACATATGTACCAAGGTATAGGACCCAAGGTACAGGACCCAAGGTATAGGACCCAAGGTACAGGACCCAAGGTACAGGACCCAAGGTACAGGACCCAAGTATAGGACCCAAGATACAGGACCCAAGGTATAGGACCAAAGGTACAGGACCCAAGGTATAGGACCCAAGGCATAGGACCCAAGGTATAGAACCCAAGGTATAGGACCCTTGGTACAGGACCCTTGGTACAGGACCCAAGGTACAGGACCCAAGGTACAGGACCCAAGGTATAGGACCCAAGGTACAGGACCCAAGGTACAGGACCCAAGGTATAAGACCCTTGGTACAGGATCCAAGGTATAGGACCCAAGGTACAGGACCCAAGTATAGGACCCAAGGTACAGGACCCAAGGTACAGGATCCAAGGTATAGGACCCAAGGTACAGGACCCAAGGTACAGGATCCAAGGTATAGGACCCTTGGTACAGGACCCAAGGTACAGGACCCAAGGTACAGGATCCAAGGTATAGGACCCTTGGTACAGGACCCTTGGTACAGGACCCAAGGTACAGGACCCAAGGTACAGGATCCAAGGTATAGGACCCTTGGTACAGGACCCAAGGTATAGGACCCAAGGTACAGGATCCAAGGTATAGGACCCAGGGTATAGGACCCTTGTATAGGACCCAAGGTACAGGACCCAAGGTACAGGACCCAAGGTACAGGACCAAAGGTACAGGACCCAAGGTACAGGATCCAAGGTATAGGACCCTTGGTACAGGACCCAAGGTATAGGACCCAAGGTACAGGATCCAAGGTATAGGACCCAGGTTAAGGACCCTTGTATAGGACCCAAGGTACAGGACCCAAGGTACAGGATCCAAGGTACAGGATCCAAGGTATAGGACCCAAGGTATAGGACCCTTGGTACAGGATCCAAGGTATAAGACCCAGGTTAAGGACCCTTGTATAGGACCCAAGGTACAGGACCCAAGGTACAGGACCCAAGGTATAGGACCCAAGGTACAGGACCCAAGGTATAGGACCCTTGGTACAGGACCCAAGGTATAGGACCCTTGGTACAGGACCCAAGGGACAGGGCCCAAGGTATAGGACCCAAGGTATAGGACCCAAGGTACAGGACTTGGTATAGGATCCAAGGTATAGGACCCAAGGTATAGGACCCAAGGTATAGGACCCTTGGTACAGGACCCAAGGTACAGGACCCTTGGTACAGGACCCAAGGTATAGGACCCAAGGTATAGGACCCAAGGTATAGGACCCAAGGTACAGGACCCTTGGTACATACATCATTAATTTCAGTACCTCAATAATATATGCACAACGTCCATGTACAAAGTTATGCATCAACACATGCACACCCACACACACAGACACACCTGTTAGTGCAGATCCCATGGCCATCAGTGCTGTAAGCAGCCACATGCCTCCCAGTAGGTACACTTTGTTCAAACGATCTACAACTATGATAAGTGTAATTGCAAAAACCTGATGAAAAGGAGGAAGAGAAGAGAGGGAAGAAGGGAGGGGAGGGGAGAGGGAAGATGGGAGGGGAGGGGTGAGGGAAGATGGGAGGGGAGGGGAGAGGAAAGAAGGGAGGGGAGGGGAGAGGGAAGAAGGGAGGGGAGGGGAGAGGGAAGAAGGGAGGGGAGAGGGAGAGGAAAGAGGGGAGGGGAGGGGTGAGGGAAGATGGGAGGGGAGGGGAGAGGAAAGAAGGGAGGGGAGGGGAGGGGAGAGGGAAGAAGGGAGGGGAGGGGAGGGGAGAGGGAAGAAGGGAGGGGAGAGGAAAGAGGGGAGGGGAGGGGAGAGGGAAGAAGGGAGGGGAGAGGGAAGAAGGTAGGGGAGGGGAGAGGGAAGAAGGGAGGGGAGGGGAGAGGGAAGAAGGGAGGGGAGGGGAGAGGGAAGAAGGGAGGGGAGGGGGGAGGAAAGAAGGGAGGGGAGGGGAGAGGGAAGAAGGGAGGGGACGGGAGAGGGAAGAAGGGAGGGGAGGGGAGAGGAAAGGACAAGAAGTGATAAACTCTGCACTGCACATAATTATAGCTGCTGTATGAATGCTTGTACATCACTCTCTGCCACTTTGTCACCTTCCCCAACAGGATAGTTTTTAAATACTGTTTCGTCATACTACAAACATGCATTGAGCATCTAAGCATACCAACTACTTCATTGACTATTGTTTAAAACCTGCTCCTGTCAAGACTTCACAACAATATTGACAACTGTAGTGAAACCATATCCATGTTTTCAGTACAGAGCTATGCCCTCCATAATGCCCTCAGAGTACCCTCCATCATACTCTCAGAGTACCCTCCATAATGCCCTCAGAGTACCCTCCATCATGCCCTCAGAGTACCCTCGTAATGCCCTCAGAGTACCCTCCATCGTGCCCTCAGAGTACCCTCCATCATGCCTCAGAGTACCCTCGTAATGCCCTCAGAGTACCCTCCATCATGCCCTCAGAGTACCCTCCATCATGCCCTCAGAGTACCCTCCATCATGCCCTCAGAGTACCCTCCATCATGCCCTCAGAGTACCCTCGTAATGCCCTCAGAGTACCCTCCATCATGCCCTCAGAGTACCCTCCATCATGCCCTCAGAGTACCCTCGTAATGCCCTCAGAGTACCCTCCATCATGCCCTCAGAGTACCCTCCATCATGCCCTCAGAGTACCCTCGTAATGCCCTCAGAGTACCCTCCATCATGCCCTCAGAGTACCCTCCAGCATGCCTTCAGAGTACCCTCCATAATGCCCTCAGAGTACCCTCCATCATGCCCTCAGAGTACCCTCGTAATGCCCTCAGAGTACCCTCCATCATGCCCTCAGAGTACCCTCCATCATGCCCTCAGAGTACCCTCGTAATGCCCTCAGAGTACCCTCCATCATGCCCTCAGAGTACCCTCCAGCATGCCTTCAGAGTACCCTCCATAACGCCCTCAGAGTACCCTCCATAATGCCCTCAGAGTACCCTCCATCATGCCCTCAGAGTACCCTCCATCATGCCCTCAGAGTACCCTCCATCATGCCCTCAGAGTACCCTCCATCATGCCCTCAGAGTACCCTCCATCATGCCCTCAGAGTACCCTCCATCATGCCCTCAGAGTACCCTCCATCATGCCCTCAGAGTACCCTCCATCATGCCCTCAGAGTACCCTCCATCATGCCCTCAGAGTACCCTCCATCATGCCCTCAGAGTACCCTCGTAATGCCCTCAGAGTACCCTCCATCATGCCCTCAGAGTACCCTCCAGCATGCCTTCAGAGTACCCTCCATAATGCCCTCAGAGTACCCTCCATCATGCCCTCAGAGTACCCTCGTAATGCCCTCAGAGTACCCTCCATCATGCCCTCAGAGTACCCTCCATCATGCCCTCAGAGTACCCTCGTAATGCCCTCAGAGTACCCTCCATCATGCCCTCAGAGTACCCTCCAGCATGCCTTCAGAGTACCCTCCATAATGCCCTCAGAGTACCCTCCATAATGCCCTCAGAGTACCCTCCATCATGCCCTCAGAGTACCCTCCATCATGCCCTCAGAGTACCCTCCATCATGCCCTCAGAGTACCCTCCATCATGCCCTCAGAGTACCCTCCATCATGCCCTCAGAGTACCCTCCATCATGCCCTCAGAGTACCCTCCATCATGCCCTCAGAGTACCCTCCATCATGCCTTCAGCCTACTGCAAAACTAAACTAACAGACCAGGCACACAAATTATGTAATGTGTAAATCTTGTTTAACCCCAAACTTAAATCCATTAACCCCAATCACAAGTAACCATGACATCGGATACCTGTGATACTCCATTAAGAAGGCCAGCTGATACCACTTCTGGTACAGGATAGGTGAGCTCAACACCATACTCATAGCAGAGACCCAAGAAACTGTTGGTACCAGCCCTACAGCAAAGAGGTTAGCCATATGGAGCTCTAGATATATGCCCCACCAATCTGGCGCTTACCCTAAGAATGCTACTCCAACGTAGACCCATGAAAAGTTAGTTTGGTATCCAATGACAACAGTGATAGTGGCCATTGCGATTGTTGTGAAGAGGTAACACAACACAGTTGTACCACTATCGGGGTATGGAGTTGTGTTGATCACAATTTCACCCACAGGACTGTCAACTTAACTCACTAGAAAGTCTTGGTAAGGTCCAACCATCTTCCTACAATAAACATGGCAACAATGCCACACATCTCCAATGTAATGCCAACGTAAAGGATTTGCTGGTTAGTTGGCTGGTTAATTAATTGATAGATTAGCAGTGGATTGCACGAGCATGAACAAACGTACCTTGAAGTGTGTGTCCAGTACCTCCTCATACAAGGTTATGACGGTACCAGCTGAAGCTATCATTGTACCTTATGGTTGGGGAGGGAGGGGGAAATTATATTACACACCCACCCACACCCCACACATAGAACACATCCACTAACTTGAAGCCAGGAGGAATGCTAAGAATGTCTTATTCTTAAGAATGTCAATAATGTGAGAGGTAAGCTGTCTCCTAGCAACATGAGCACTGAGCAGCTGCTGCTGCCGGGACTTGCTGGGAGGAAAGGGTGGAACCTCAGGAACTCCTTAAAGTACAAAGATGTCACTCTACAACGACATGAACTTCTATTTAGACCACACCAACCCCAGAGAGTAAGAGGAATAAGCGCAGTAGCAAAGATGGCCTGCCCAGTGAGGTAGTAGAAGAGACGTTGCTGGGTAGAGATGACCCACATGTCCCCTGCACCCATCTCACCACATGTGGCCACATCTGTCGCTGCTGTCATGGTGATTATAGCAGGACTGAGTGCCATACTGATAACTATACCAAACTGAAGTGTAGATAATAATAGCCACATAGATATATACACATGAACACACACACACACACACACACACATACATACACACACACACACACACACACACACACACACACACACACACACACACACACACACACACACACACACACACACACACACACATGCACAACAGGTGATCAGGTTACCTGAGCACACAAAGAACCGGCAATGGTAGTGGCAGTAGCCCTCTGTGAAGGAGGGAACCATAGGCTGGATAGCAAAGATGGAGCACTCCATAACATTGTGCAAGGGATGGAGGTGATGGACTGACCAACTACCAGGACCCAGAACATTGATGGTACTGTGAGTTGGGGGGAAGAATAAGCGTGTGTGTGCGTGTGTGTGTGTGTGTGTGTGTGTGTGTGTGTGTGTGTGTGTGTGTGTGTGTGTGTGTGCGTGCGCGTGTATGTATGTATGTATATATTATTATTTATGTATGTATGTATGTATGTGTGTATGTATGTATGTATGTATGTATGTGTGTATGTATGTATGTATGTATGTACAGTATGCATGTGTGCATGTATACACATATGTATCAACGTGCATATGCACATGTGTGTGTATGTGCATATTAAAGCTCAACGTCTGTGGGCGTGGCAATCAGCTCTTAGACTCACCTGACCCTATAACTCGCAGCCACGACCCTAAGGAGAGGACCATAGTACTCCCTATCATCACGTTCCTCAGTCCGAACCGATCGAGGGACCACACTGCGAATGCCACCAGCACGATGTAGCCAGCCATGTACACCATGGAGAGGGAGTTGATCCAAAAGTCCGTAGTACCGTAGTAACACTTTATCTCATCGGCCACTGGGCCGAAGGTGATCCACTGGGCGTTGTTCACGGCGAAGATAAGAGAAAAGATCGCTAGGACCAGCCATCGCTGAGGGTAGGCCTTCAGCAAAGTAGTGGGACTGCCAAGAAGCAAGGTTCCTTCATCGGATCGCATCATGATCGATGCACTCGGTGCATGCTGCGTTTTGCAAACCAGTATAATTATCAACAGTTCAAATTTCTAATTTTCATGAATGAGCTAACGTAAGCATGAGGAAAAGAAAGTTTTCCACAGGACAAGCAAAGAGCTGGCGTTGAAATGTATGGTTAAAATTTTTAAATAAAAACAACTCCGTGATACAATTCTCAGTGCATTAGAGACATTTTGTAAAAGACTTCCAAAATATAAACATTTGATATTAAATCTTGAAAAAAAAAAAATGCTTTACCTGTGTACTGAAGGTTCCTTTTTGCGCCAACGAGTATCCAGATATTTTATAAATTATCTCAAATTAGACCAATCATTTAAAAAATCGAGGCTGAGGTCATGTATTATTGCCCACTCAGCATTGTGATCTACAGTCACGATCACAATTAATTGCCCATTATCGTTTTGTTTTTATCCTGCCAACCCAAAAGTTTAGCCCCACAGGCCCACAACATGGAACACCCTCCTTCCTCCCCCAACCATCCAACAGAAGGTTGTGAGACTTCAGGAGAGAGAAGGGGAGGGGAAAGGGAGAGGAGGGGGAGGGGGAAGGAGAGGGAATATGTTCAAGGGCACAAAAGCACCCGTTTGCATGGCAAGCATCCAGAGCAAAATACATAATTACTGATTAATAGCACATACAGGACCACATGATATACGGAATGGTATGGAGTATGAAGAATTGGCAGCTTTAGAGTAAAGAGTGGAGAAGGAGCCTGGGGCGGCCTCGAGTTGACTAATTACGCTATGTACTCATAAATGCTTGAGTTCTCTTTGCTTCTTCTGAGGTAATCCCTGTCCATAAGGCTCTCAATCCTCTTCTTCAAGTCTGATGGCTACCAGCAAAAGTAAATCATGTCACCAATATGATGCCACACACACACACACACACACACACACACACACACACACACACACACACACACACACAAACACATAAACAGGCGACAAAACACTTATACCGCCTACCCGAACATCAAAGCGTAGTTGTGCCAGGCACTCTGAAACAAGAAGGTTGTGTGGAAGTGTCCTTCTCATCTTCATGATGCGAACAATGGCAGCATCAATCTACACATAAAAGTAGTCAACATTATATAAATGAACCTGCAGCTATAATTCAGCACATTCAAGATTACTTTCCTTGATAAAAGCCCTTTTTGGGGGCATGACTAATAAAATAAAGGAATAGTTTCCAACAGGAATGCACGTTTAAAGTAAATGATTCAGTTATATATAGCCACATCATCTTCTTTTTATAACATCATAGCCCCCCAGTGATGTCCCCCAGTGATGCCCCCCAGTGATGTCCCCCAGTGATGCCCCCCAGTGATGTTCCCAAGTCATATCCAACTATCTTAATAACAAACAGACTTATGGCATTCACCTGATACTGTCTGTCTTGGAAGACTCTTTCATTAGTGGCTAGGTTTTCTTCAACCTAAACAATGAGGAACACCCTCAGTATCACTGCATAGCCCTCCTCCCTCACCACACCCTCACCACACCAATCCTCTCTCACTCCACCTTTCCTCCCTTATCACACCACCCTCCCTCACCACACCACCCCTCCCTCATCACACCACCCCTCCCTCATCACACCACCCCTCCCTCACTATACCACTCCTCCCTCCCCACACCCTCCTCACTGTTTCCTTAAGTTGGACTTGGTTGATCTTGATACGACATAGTTTGTGCTTGAATTCCTTATTAAATATGAAGTGGTCACCATCTTCAACATCCTTACCCTGCAACAATAGAGTCAACGCTGGTTCCCAATCCATCCAAGCGTGAGTGCTCTTTTGCTAAGCACACACTAGCTACCAACACACATCTTTGCAGCAACCCATGTGACTGGCACGGACAGCATTTTATAGGAGGCTTGATAAGAAACTGGGACATTTCATACCCCATATCTCTGGATGCTTGATAAGGACCCAGATATCTCATACCCCATACCTCTGAGTGTTTGATAAGGACCCAGATATCACATACACCATACCTCTGGATGTTCGATAAGGACCCAGATATCACATACACCATACTTCTGGGTGTTTGATAAGGACCCAGATATCTCACACACCATACCTTTGGATGTTTGATAAGGACCCAGATATCTCATACCCCATACCTCTGGATGTTTGATAAGGACCCAGATATCTCATACCCCATACCTCTGGATGTTTGATAAGGACCCAGATATTTCATACCCCATACCTTTGGATGTTTGATAAGGACCCAGATATCTCATACCCCATACCTTTGGATGTTTGATAAGGACCCGGGCATTTCCTATAGCAAGTGACTGAAGGGTTCTTCTCAGCTCACCATCCTCTGTGGGGAGGAGGCATGGGGTGGGGAGGAGGCTCTCTACACATTACCCCAGTGCCCACCCCTCTCATACCTATTCTGGTAAGCTCTTTGATGGATACATATGGTAGCTTCTCAGTAGTGTTGAAGAGGAGCATAACTATGGCTTGAAGGAATGACACCTGTAGCTCCTTCTCACCCTGTGAGGTGCAGAAGAACAACGGTACACAAGGATTAGCAGCGGTACACAAAGGGTTAACAGAAAACATGATACACAAGGGAAAACAGGAAAACAGGCACATAAGGTTTAGCAGGAAACATATACATAAAGGGTTAACAGAAGGGTTAATATAGGTGGAGGTAACATGTATAGAGAGGGGTTAATATACATGTACAGAGAGGGTTAACAGAAGGGTAACACTTACAGAGAGGGTTAACAGAAGGGTTAATATAGGTGGAGGTAACATGTACAGAGAGGGCATGATAATTCAAAGTTTCTTATTCCTGTCCCTCCACTTAAAGTTATGATCCAAGTTAAGCCGCCCCTCCCCTTAAAGTTATGATCCAAGTTAAGCCCCTCCCCTTAAAGTTATGATCCAAGTTAGTAAAGTGATTCACTAACATGTATGAAGGAAGCCTTCAGAACACACTGGCCCAAAGACGGCTGCCATTGCAGCTTTCTGCCGTTGTGCTTGCCGAGGTAAAATGTCTGGAATGTTTGCTGGTACAACACCAACTGTACAATGAAGGTAGACAGCCATCATATCACTAAGGGTTCCCTGCACATAGACCACTGTGTTTACCTCTGAGGGAAGGACCACTTCCATGGGAGGATAGGTTGGCCAGTACCCCATCGTGAGGACATTCACACTGAGATCAATATTGCTGGGCACCTTCTGTGAGGCCGTCTGTTGAGGGCAAAAGTATTCTCTGCCACACCCCTCTACACAATGCCACATCCCTACACAATACCACACCCCTAAACAATGCCACACCCCTCAACACAAGCATTACCTGGATCCATGTGGCCATCAATTCTTTGGACAATTCCATGTCTTTGAACATACCTTCCAATTTGCTAGTAAAATTGGGGCCACATTCTGTAAGGAAAAAATAAGGTTTATGGGCTAACACTTCTATACAGAATAATAGGCTAACTAAACCAGTTTATGCCTTTAAAAATTTTTTTTAAAAAGAACCCATAATTCCTCTACACAATATATATAAGAATGAATTTTAATTTGCCATATACTTCAATACAGGCAATGCATGTCCTTATAGAATATAAACTTTTCTTATACCTGTAGACATGGTCATAGAGATATACACACAGTATGAAATAATCTAGCCATGCCATCAACCCAACACACCAATTCACACCCTCACCCTGCTTCAGCTTTAGGAGCATAGATTTCTCACTGTCAAACGAGGCACTCTTTCCCAAAAGAAGCCTCTTTGCCAGATCCTTCTTGTAGAATGCTTCAAACACATCTTTCCCTGTGCACCACAAACCATCCATCAGGCACAATGACCCCCAACCTTAACTACAACCCACCATGGATGTACCGGAATAGGACCATCACCCTGTCCAGAAGTCGGTCCAGCTCCTCATCTGACCACTCCTTGTTTCCAGATCGAAGTTGGCAATCCACATACTTAGCTATAACAACAAATGCATCAGACAACCCACTCAAGAGCACACACTTGCACAGCCAAACCATTCAAACTCCCCTATATCAACATGGGAACTTATCCTCCCAAGATTGTAAACAAAATTTCCCACTTCATTCTTACTATGATCAGAGAGAGGGGCGGGGTATGATCAGAGAGAGGGGCGGGGTATGATCAGAGAGGGGCGGGGTATGATCAGAGGGGAGGGGTATGATCAGAGGGGCGGGGTATGATCAGAGAGAGGAGGGGTATGATCAGAGGGGGTGGGGTATGATCAGAGAGGGGTGGGGTATAATTAGAGAGGGGTGGGGTATGATCAGAGAGAGGAGGGGTATGATCAGAGGGGGGAGGGGTATGATCAGAGGGAGGGCGGGGTATGATCAGAGGGGGCGGGGTATGATCAGAGAGATGGGGTATGATCAGAGAGGGGAGGGGTATGATCAAAGAGGGGTGGGGTATGATCAGAGGGGGCGGGGTATGATCAGAGGGGGGCGGGGTATGATCAGAGAGGGGCGGGGTATGATCAGAGAGGGGTGGGGTATGATCAGAGGGGGTGGGGTATGATCAGAGAGGGGCGGGGTATGATCAGAGGGGGCGGGGTATGATCAGAGAGGGGCGGGGTATGATCAGAGAGGGGTGGGGTATGATCAGAGAGGGGAGGGGTATGATCAGAGAGGGGTGGGGTATGATCAGGGAGGCTGGGGGGGGGGGGGGTAATGATCAGAGAGGGGCAGGGTATGATCTTATCTATGGATCATCAAATGCCCACAATAGAGGTAAAGTAAGAGGTATCACTGGGCCACTGTGTGCTAAGGTATCACTGGGCCACTGTGTGCTAAGGTATCACTGGGCCACTGTGTGCTAAGGTATCACTGGGCCACTGTGTGCTAAGGTATCACTGGGCCACTGTGTGCTAAGGTATCACTGGGCCACTGTGTGCTAAGGTATCACTGGGCCACTGTGTGCTAAGGTATCACTGGGCCACTGTGTGCTAAGGTATCACTGAACCACTAACATATATATCTTTGTGTTAATCACCTGAACTAACCGATAAGTTCGGCTGGTTTGTTCTGGCGTTTGTTGATCACCGATTCAAAAGATTCCCTGACAACATCAGTGAACTTCTCATTGCTTTGGAAAGACTCAGCTATGATGGCATCCACCTTAGCCTTCAGGTCGAGTAGCTCTTGTACCATTGTCTTATCTCTCTCCACGTCGCTGACAATGGCTGTTCCTGATTTCTGAACCAACAGTTACAGGTGAAAAAATTAATAACTTCATGCATATATTACATCATCATTTCCAAAAACCATGCAACAGCAAATCGTAAACAGTTTTTTCTTTTGAGACAATTGGCTGCAACGACTGAAGGTAACAAACAAACATTTCCTAGACATACTATTGATCCACAACCCCATGATTTAAACAATCCCATACTACCAGCACCAAACCATCTGGACCCGGGAACAGTCATTTACTAAAACTATGATGGAAAGCCATGTGCTATAATCCAACAGCCATGTGACAGCTATTAAAAGCCATGCGATATAATCAACAGTCATGTGACAGCTACCAACCACAACACACAACCCATCAGACATAACCAACCACACACCTTAATGTAGTTTGCAAATGCTTTTTTAATTAGACCCAGACCATTCTTGAACCGTATGAACAGATCGTAGAGATGACTGAGGTCTTGAAATCTATTGGCTTCCAACAGCATTTCAAAACCTTGAGGTAAAAAAAAAAGGCATTATCAAATATTAGCCACCTGCATCAGCCACACATCTCTCCATTATCCACTGGTACAGGTCTGGGATAGGCGTACTACTGGTACACACAGGGGTGGACATACACACAGGGGAGAGTATACATCACATCTGAGAACATACCTTTTCCCAAGATCTCTTCCTGATGGTCCCCAACCAACTGCTTCTCTACACACAGAAGGAGGGGCTTCCTGTGACAAGTGGGAGAGAACTGACCCTACAGTACTGACCAAACCACTCCCCCGCATGACACTGTCCAAACCACACCCCCATCCAGTCTCTTACTTGGTGCCCTTATCAATGTACTGGAGAAGACGTTCATTCTCTTGTGACAACCTTCTGTTCACATGAGCCAAATAATCTGGTAACTACAAGCAGAAACCTCATCAATGCAACACTATGTACAACATCATCACACATCACACATCACACATCACACATTCGGGGCCGTAGGAACGGGAATAAAACCTGTATGGCTAATGGATGGAGGCGTGGCCAAGATAGTCGGGGTGGGTGCGGGAGGGGGGTACCCCTCCTGCCCCAGCTAGGGGGTATGGGGGAGCGCTGTAAGCTCCCCCATCGGGGTCTGGGGCTCAACCCCAGAAGCTCTGCTACTATATTTTGAAGTCATGAAGTCATGATTGGTGGTTTTAAGGTTTCTAGATCTGAAGCAGAATTCATACCAGCCGCTAACTTCACAATGAATTTTCAATTGATTAATAATTTTTTCATTAATAACTTATGCTCTGGCCAAAAACCTGTACGGCTTTGGCCGTAGAGGTTGCTACGGTCCTGTCACTACATCAGCACACAGTACACATTCCCAACTACATATGCCCCTCAAACAAGTGTTACATTTGTGGACTCAATACACTAACCTACATGTGCAACGATATACAATCATCTTCAAATATGCAATCATGTACTATGCGATCCTCTTTGCCCATGCACAATATGTGATCCTCTTTGCCCATGTACAATATGTGATCCTCTTTACCCATGTACAATATATGATCCTCTTTGCCCATGTACAATATGTGATCCTCTTTGCCCATGTACAATATATGATCCTCTTTGCCTATGTACAGTATGTGATCCTCTTTGCCCATGTACAATATGTGATCCTCTTTGCCCATGTACAGGGTGATTTTTGCGCAAAATCTTTGAATTGGTAGAACTGGTATAACTCCAGAGCTGAGCATGGAAAAATTATGCTATTGAACCAAAAAACATGGCAGTGATTAATATAAAGTTATTAATTATTAGTTTAAAAAGTTACTGCTCAGTTTATTTAAATGTTCAATTCTGGAGTTATACCATTTTGCGCGTCTTTCCAATCACCCTGTACAATATGTGATCCTCTTTGCCCATGTACAATATGTGATCCTTTCAACTATGCACCACATGTGATTTCCACCTTAATCCTCATGACATTTCTCTCCCACTTTAATTTTAATTGCCTTCCTATATGACTGAATTACGTGAACAGCTGATTTTGGCTGATATGTACCAATGTCTGTTTTAAGTACATCTACTGTGTTGTAGTACATATTACAACCATCAGTAAAAGTCCCGGCCCCCCCCCCCCCACCCCCCACCCCCCCCCACAACCTACCCTCGTAAACTTTCTTCTATCATTTGGGCCTGCACTGTCTCGTGCCCAGTGATTGTGAGAACAGCTTTAGGCCCAAATCCCTGCATGTGTTAAACGTGAGGGTGGTCCCTCATGCACTCCCTTCCTATTTAAGCGGGGGATTTTGTGACAGCAAAGGCACCTAGCCAAGTCAATGTTTTAGTCCAGGGAGAGGGATGGGTGCAATAGGAACCCGGATCCGTAACTGGGACGAAAAGTTGACCCCCATGGACTGGTCGACCAACTACCACCCCTATTTGATGCACAACTAGCTCTAAGCACCCTGAGCAACAATTAGAACTGGCTGTACAGTGAACTGGCTGTCCCTCAATCATTTAAAGTGAACTGGTTGTACAGCGAACTGGTTGTACAGTGAACTGGCTGTCCCTCAATCACTACACTTACAGTGAACTGGTTGTCCCTCAATCACTACACTTACAGTGAACTGGCTGTCCCTCAATCACTACACTTACAGTGAACTGGCTGTCCCTCAATCACTTACAGTGAACTGGTTGTACAGTGAACTGGCTGTCCCTCAATCACTTACAGTGAACTGGCTGTCCCTCAATCACTACACTTACAGTGAACTGGTTGTCCCTCAATCACTTACAGTGAACTGGCTGTCCCTTATCACTCTCAGGGCCTCCTCATGGTACATAGTCTCTGTCTCCCTCAAAAACTCCAGCTCAAACACATCCTGGTACAACTGCAAGGGGTAAACCTTAACACACATGTGTAGACCAAATGCTCTACAAAGATGAGAACATCAAAAGGATTAGTCTAATGTCTGCTGTACATACACGTAGGAGCATATGCTAACTAATGACCACCTCAACTTCACTTCACAGCATTCACCCCTAACAAGCCACACCCACCACATCACACCCACTCATCACCAACACTTACTTGAAGGTCAACCAACATTCTAACCAGGCTCTTCAACAAGCCTTTGTCCACACTTTCACCACACCTGCACAGGAGAACAAGTTAACCAATGTATGCAGTACCTATTCATATACATGTACACACATTGCAACACACCTCCACAACCAAAACACTTGCACAAACCTTTCCTGATGGATTAGTGTCAATAACCCTTTCACCACTCGTGATTGCACTGTTCCGTGCCCAATGATAGTTGAAGAGAACTGCTTCAGGCCCAACTCCCTACATATAAACACATAAGTGCCCTGGGTACACCACTACATGTGAACACATAAGTGCCCTGGTATACCCCTATGACAAACATACCACACAGAGAGCAGTGATGATGTGTGACAAACATACCACACAGAGAGCAGTGATGGTGTGTGACAAACATACCACACAGAGAGCAGTGATGGTGTGTGACAAACATACCACACAGAGAGCAGTGATGATGTGTGACAAACATACCACATAGAGAGCAGTGATGATGTGTGACAAACATACCACACAGAGAGCAGTGATGGTGACGTGACAAACATACCACATAGAGAGCAGTGATGGTGTGTGACAAACATACCACACAGAGAGCAGTGATGGTGTGTGACAAACATACCACACAGAGAGCAGTGATGATGTGTGACAAACATACCACATAGAGAGCAGTGATGATGTGTGACAAACATACCACACAGAGAGCAGTGATGGTGACGTGACAAACATACCACATAGAGAGCAGTGATGGTGTGTGACAAACATACCACACAGAGAGCAGTGATGGTGTGTGACAAACATACCACACAGAGAGCAGTGATGATGTGTGACAAACATACCACACAGAGAGCAGTGATGGTGTGTGACAAACATACCACATAGAGAGCAGTGATGGTGTGTGACAAACATACCACATAGAGAGCAGTGATGGTGACGTCACAGCAAATGTTCTGTCCAAGTATAGAAATATGCTTCTGATCATTATCTAATATTGCAGAGAATATGTCAGGCAGAGAATATTAGGAAAGGAGGGGGAGGGAGGGAGGGAGGGAGGGAGGGAGGGAGGGACCATGAAAAGGAGATTAAGATGTGGCAGTACAGGTTTAATTAAATCATATCATTAACATTAATAAATGCATACCATCTGCCGGCAGTGATCTGTCCACAGTCTGTTTATCAGTATCAAAAACTGCATCTCATCCAACTCAGATATGCAAAGATGTCAAGGATGTGCATTAACCCTTTGCTGCCTGCTGTGTGTATATATGCATGTGTGTGTGTGTGTGTGTGTGTGTGTGTGTGTGTGTGCGTGTGTGTGTGTGTGTGTGTGTGTGCGTGTGCGCATGCACGCAGGCTTGTATGAATAAACACATGTCTGGGATGTGCCACATATTCAAGTGCAATGATTGGATACTGGTCCACCACTGGTACCAGAGACTCAATGTGTCTCTGACACTCATGCTGGAGGTTCTCGTAAAGAGTGGCGGCCATTTTGTGTGAGCACATATTCTCCACGGCTTGGTACAGCTCCTCCAAGCTGTACGAGATGTGGCTTTGGGAATGGATGGCCCGTATGGCCTCACAAAGCTTGGTCCATGTCTTCTCACTGTAGTTCTCAGGGAGGTCAGGCCGTACTGGAAGGGAAAACACACACCAATGTGCTCATATGTTACACTCACAAGAATAACAGACCCCCCCCCCTCACACACACAAATGAATATACATGAACACACACACACACACACACACACACACACACACACACACAAGGCATATTCACTCTAACACACCCAAAGTTATCTCATTTTGCTGATGAGTTGCAGTATGTACCTTTTTGATCTGAGCCAAGAAATACCTTCCCCTCCTTAAAGGAAGCTCATCCCTTTACCAGACCCATCCATCACCTTACCTTTCATGTTTTTTATCACTAATTTCTTTCCCGAGCCTGGCTTCTTGACGTGATTACTCAGAGATGCTCTGGGCATGAAGCTGCCAGTTTGGGGGGCACTGCTTTCTCCTTCAACTGAATCCGCCATTGGTGATACGATATTGCAGTCAAATGGCTGTGCTTGGTTACTTGACGAAGGATACGTTAACTTGGTTTGTTTTTTGCTGTTTCCCGAAGTTGAGTTCAGTTTACGTTTTCTTCCACCAGAGTGGCTACCATTACAATTGGTACCAGCCACGGACATCAACACTTCAGGAAAAATAATACGAGCAAGGAAAAAAAAAAGTTTGGACCTAGAACGGAAAGCAGCGTTCTGATTCTTCTCCGGACACTTCTATCGGACCAGAAGTCGCGTTACATCAGTAGACATACGAAGTGGAATTGGCTCTTCCAAAATTAGAATGCCTTTCTATTCACGCACATAACAACGATACCAGGCTGGATACGAGGGTATAAAAACGTATGGCCTGACTCTGAATGAGGCCCCGGGTTACAATGATAGGATCACGTGCGTTTCAAGATAAGCTATGCTGCGATCGATCGTCAGAACAGCTACCATTGTTATCCCAAGATATACGGCGCCTGCTCGAGCTGGTAGTAGTTCGTCTGTCTCGTGCCTCCGTGTCTTGACCCAATCTTGGAGAAGAGAAGCATACCTTCGCCTTTCTAGCGGCAGGTATATGTGGGTCCGACCGGGTACGAGGCTATACTCAGATCATCTGACAGACGTAGGCATTGAGGAACTGGACTGCCTTCTCAAGGAGGGGCGTGTGCAGCTATTTGACGTCAGAGAACCGAGCGAGCTCCTGGAGACGGGAAAGATACCGCGCTCCGTCAACATCCCGCGTATGCTTGCATGCATGACCTTTAAGGCTTTTTTTTTGTCGTTCATGAAAGCATGCATGCGTTCTAAAGCTTGTGGTTATAGTAGGCCTGCTTCCTGTCGCATCATATAAATGCAGATGCACGTGTTATAGATACCAAAATTAATGTATGGAATAAAAAAACAATACTGACCCCAGTTAAGTTTTTCATACTCTATAAATTATGAGCATTGCCTGACTAATGGTACAAATTACATCAGCATGCTCATTAGCTTGTAAAAAGAAATTTACACTCCACCAATAGCACCATGGTTACGGTGTTATAACTATTAGAAGGCTGTCACATATAGGCCATGTTAAGGCTGTAATAACATCCTAGCTGCTTCACAGTTGCAGAGGTGGAAGAAGCCCTAAAGATGACTCCAGATAAGTTCTTGTTGAAGTATAAATGTCCCAAGCCATCAAAAGATGACACAGATATCATCTTTCACTGCAAAAAGGGTGTCAGAAGCCAAAAGGCATTGCAGATTGCCCATCAACTTGGTTACTCAAAGTATGCTGGGGATGGTGTGAGGGTGAGGGTGATTAAATAACCTGCTTTGCATATCGCCTTGGGTTCATTTCTGTTTTCATTGTTCTATGACAGATCTGCTGCATGAGAGCTTATCATCTATTACCACTATCGTACCTCCACCCTCTACATGAGGTCTTATCATACCTCCACCCTCTACATGAGGTCTTATCATACCTCCACCCTCTACATGAGGTCTTATCATACCTCCACCCTCTACATGAGGTCTTATCATACCTCCACCCTCTACATGAGGTCTTATCATACCTCCACCCTCTACATGAGGTCTTATCATACCTCCACCCTCTACATGAGATCTTATCCTCTACATATGATTACATGTACTTCACCTCTACTTCCTTACACTTGTTTGTTACCATTTGGTTCTGTTTTTTTTTTAACCCTTCCTTGCCACACTTTTTAACTAGCCTCTTTGCTTCTATGTCATATATGTGTTAAAACTCATTCATACATCTAACTCCCTGTCATTCCCATTTCTTTGTGCAGTCAGCCTCACTCAATTCACTTTTTATGCGTCTTCACTTCAACAGGTCAAGGCATCTCAACCCTGGGTTTGCTGGGTGGGTCAACCACTGGAAAGATACACACACAAGCAAAGTTGAAACTGTCAGCAAGTGATTGTCAAGGTGGTTACAGATGAGAGGGCACTCCAGTAAACTGATCAGATGTGTCTGCCTCTCTGGGTGCATTCATTTTAAATTTCTTGATGGCGGTTCTGTGGTATTTTACGAATACTTATGTATTAACATTCAGATGTACTCAAACGGAGTATCATTAAATGTCTACCTGCATGTGGTAGGTCCTACAAACACGACTTGTGACATCTCTGCATTTCGGGCATATGTTACGGGGTGGTACTGTTGTATGCATTTAATCCACCACATGGCGCAGGGCTACTGCATATGCATCTAACTGCCATACATTACAGAATAAGGACATATTTGATGGCACGTTTAGACATAAAGAATATCTTGATGGAAACTAATATAACTGAAGGTCTGAAAAGGAATTGCAGTTGCATGTTTTGAGCACATCTTCAGAGAGAGTGAGAGACTGCTAAAAACACTGTCGATCTAATAGCCACGTAAGGATCCCCGAATTCCTCCTTCCTCTGGTATAGTCCTGGACTGATTGACACAACTGTCCCACAGTACACTTCCTGACAAGGAGCTTGGCTACAGCATCTGGAAGCTGCGGAAAATGAAGTGATTTTTTAGGACGGTAATAAACAACACACATGAACTCTTGAGTTGCATGACCAATGGGGGGGGGGGGGGGGGGGGGGGGGGCATAGGTCATTCTAAGGTTCTATTCCACATGGCACACAGCCCTTTAAATATCTTCTCCCTCCCTTCTCTCAGTGCAATGCAAGTGTGTAAACCATAGTTGGTTGCATTAATTGCAAGTGTAATCACACACCTGTAGTAAGTCCTGATTCTGGTCAGTGAAGTACACCATTGCAGGACGACCGCTAGCTGACACGGCCATCCACTGTATCAGTGCCTTCAGCTGTACGTCACCACCCAACTTGCCACACCCCCAATTTCCTGTGGCAACGGGTCTAAGCGCTGTGCTGTGCCAACGCAAGCTGTACATGGTGAGCCGGTCATTCTGGTTTGGCAAGGACTCAGCACTGCCCAGCGTGTTGAGGAACGCATCAACCTTGGACGGGCTGGAAGGAACGTCTTCATTGGCAGTCTCCAAATGATCCTTCTCCTCTAACAGAGATGTGACCATAGGGACAGAGGCACACCCAGAAAGGGAAGCAATGGCTTCAGCCACAATGGTCTCAGCTAGCATGCTGGCATACTCGTCCAGAGAAGAGACAAGGCTGAATGCAATCTTGTTCAGCTCGCTGGGTGATACAGGTCGCGAGGTCTCGTCAAACGTTGAGGCCACAGACCACGCATAGCTGGTACGTGACCCCTGTGCAGCAGGCAGCAAGAGGCTCATCACTGGTTCTGCCCCCATTCCAGGCAGCAATGGACGTGACTCTAAATACAGTCCATCAGGATTTAACTTTCTGTCTTGTACCGTAGCAGTCCCTGTGGATCCCTTTATGGGTACTGTGTGCTTGGAAGATACTTCCTCCACACTGGTAGCAAGGTCACTCGTGGTTTGCTGGCAGACAAAGCCAGTGTACGCCTTGTTTAGCTCTCTGAGTACATGGTGCCCCTCATACTGCTGCTCCGTGTTCCAGATGTAAGGTGTGGCATCAAGGGCCACCACTGAAGTGACCAGGGTGCCAAATGAGTCCCTCTGGTGAAGGGGAGGCCAAGTTAAACGAGGTCTGAGAGTACTAACAGCTAGGGTGAGTAAGGTGTCACATACCATGGTCGTATCGTGATATGCTCCTATATACTCCAGTGTTTCTCCATATCCTCGACATTCTGAGAATCGCTCAATCCCCTAAGAGGGAAGGAGAAAAATAAATATGGCAAAAAAACTATACACACACACACACACACACACACACACACACACAAACATACACACATATGCACACACACACAAACATACACACACATGCACACACATATGCACACAAACACACACACATGCAGTGCACACACATGCACATGCACACTTACAGTGATGATGATTGCCTCATTGGCTTCCATGCGGTCCATCGTCATGACAGCAACCAGGAGTTCAGGAGAAACACAAAACCTAACCTCTTCCTGAAGGCACTCAGTGTCCAGCACACTACCTCCTATGTTGCAATTGGCAAATTCTACCTGCAAATATGTGTGTTGTGTGAGAGTCATGTGTGTGTGTGTATATGCATGACTCCCATGGTCCCCACACCTACACAATCTGGTCCCCATCATTACCTTCTGGTCCCCATCACTACCTCCTGGTCCCCACCACCATCCTCTGGGGCATGGGTATACAAAATGTCTCCCTTTCTACGCTAACCTGGAGGGTGTCAAAAGGAGCTGCTTCAACCCCATGAGTGTGGTCAACCAACACAGGACAAAGAGGTCGTTCACAAGATACCCAGGTCGCCAGTGAGGCTATGTCACTGTGTGCAACAACCTGATGGGGGAGGTGTGTGCATGCAATGAAAACATAAAGGTACACATATTGATAATGGGAAGTGGTAATATCCACCAAGTTGGAGCAGGTGGAACAAACCTCTCACCTGCCTTCTCAGGGTTATTAACCCTTTAATGCTACCCCCTAAATCAAACAGCCGATCGAAGTAGCTTAGTATGCACTTTAGTTTGGCTGCCTGTTGCCGCGCCGACTGTGGATTGCTAGCAGAGTAGAAGGGATAAGGGATAAGAATATCCGCAACTGTTATTAATAAACCATCTTACCCATCACTATCCTCTGGTCCCCATCACTACCCTCTGGTCCCCATCACTACCCTCTGGTCCCCATCACTACTCTCTGGTCTCCATCACTACCCTCTGGTCCCCATCACTACACTCTGGTCCCCATCACTACCCTCTACTACTGACTGGGGTTTTCGCACAAACCAGTTCACAAATTTCAATTAATGAACTGGCTCACGGGGGGGGGGGGGGGGCAGGTCACAAATCATGTTCATAAACAACATTTGCTCATATAGCTGGATACAGTTACACACGCACACGCACACACACACACACACACACACACACACACACACACACACACACACACATACAAACAGAAGAGAATAATAGAATACCTCACAAAAGTGGCCAAGAATTTATCAAAATTGAATGGCACTATACCCGCGTCAACAAGGTGTGCGCTGGGAAATGTACACAAAAGGGCATTGGCCAACAGCGAAGCCACTAAGTCCCTTTGCAGCACAATGGATGCAGCTGCAAACAAAGTGTTGGAGGGGACGAGGAGAGAGAGGTATAATTATATATAAACGAATGAAGAAGAGAGTGTATGGAAGGGGAGGGAGGAGAGTGGGAAAGGAAGAGGATGAGAGGATAGCGATACTGAAGCAATCTACGTGTCAATAGTAGTGAGGTTTCCCGTCAAATATAGCGTATGCACACACACAACTCACCTTCCTGCTGCGTTACGAACGGAATGCCTCCTGTGGGTGCCCGTTCTTCGAGGCATGCAGCCGTCCTCACGATGCAGGGAAGGGTCTTTGAGAAAAAACCTATCCGCTCGTCTTCGCTGCAGTAATGCTCCAGAAATGCGCAGAGACCATGAAGGCGCCCGAGGCTATACGCTAGCGATCCCTCTTTTCCTAGGTGAGCTCGTATCAACGCACTAAGGTCCTCTAACGAAGACTGTTCAGAAAGCAAGGTAAAAAGATCTTTACATTCAATCCAATTCTGAGTCTCGCACGGAAGGATCACCGACATCGTTGTTGTGATTGCACTGACTATTATTAATTACAATAAACCATTATTAAGTGTACTTTAACCCTCGATGCGCGCGCGCATAACATCGCGTGACCCAACGTACGTACGTATTAACCACGAAAACTGTTGATTCTACAACGTTAGCCACACCCTTAAACATACACATGCACATAAAACAAACACAAGGGCCCGTCAGTGCCTTTTGATACACAATGTCCAAATAAATGAGTGGGTAAGGGGAAAAAAAAGTGTAGTACCATGGCAGCTGCAAATGATATTATTAGGAAAAGCCAGGTGGTCTTTCATAGACTTGTAGCTTGACATGCAGGTTCTTATTATCCCTCTTCACAGCCTCATAATCTTTCCTCAGTTGCTCCAGGTCTGTCTTTAAATCCTGGTTCTCCTTACGAAGGCGTTCATTTTCAGTTTTGATATCAGCCAAGCTGGAGTAATCACTCAATGACGTCTGAATAAGAAACTGTGAAAAAACAGTACGGATCAGCTCAAAGAGCTACTCCATTTGCTAAATCCTCATCTCCTCACCAGTGCATTCTGAAGATCCTTCTGCTTGCCACCACTGCTGTGTGTGTGTGTGTTGTGTGATAAAGAGCAGTATAAAATATTACGTCATGAGGCATACATCAACTGATACCATTTATATTGCATCCTCCTGTAAATGTCACACAAAACACCAGACTAATTACAATCAGTATCTCAGCTATATACACATTTTCACTATAATGAAAACACTTTTTTTGGTGTCCTTTTTGCTGTGTGATGATACAAGTATTGGTCATACAACAGTACCAGTACTGTTGGTGTTGATTTTTATGTAACATGACTTCGTATTACAGCTTTGTGAAGTGTATACATCAGTTGCTTTGTGCCAATGCTCCCTTCCCTGAAATTGAAAAGGATGCAGGTTTGCCTAAATCAATGATCTAGATTGCACAGAAATTTTATGTTATGTTCCGTGAAATCAGGGTTAGCTGAAATCAGGGGTAGTTGCCACAAAATACCTACTCCTGTTCTGAATGTCACACACCAGCAAATATTACTGAGCGAAGTAATCAGGTCTCCAAGAACAACCAATAATTTCTTTCAGCATTACTACTGTAGACTGGAACAATGTACCCAACAAGTGTACCAAATGCCCTCATACAGAGAATGCATATGACCAGCTGCCACCAGCTGCTGACAACCAGTCATGCATATTACTTGCAGGTCTGGATGCCAGATGTGGGTGTGGCCAGTTCAAACTTTAAAAAACAATTGCCACCTGACAGTCTTTTGTGTTGTACTGCTATGACTGTTCTAAGTTAGGTAATCTAACATCCATCAAGACTGCTAACCTATCACGCACTCACATGTACACACACACACACACACCACACACCACACACAGGCAGTTCAAAATGCCTCTAATGCAATGGAATAGGCCGATCACGTATTGTCACCTTAATTAAGGCCCCCCCCCCCCCCCTTGACACACTTTGAGTTACTTCCCATACCTGTCTAATAATGTAATGCCCCCAGATATCCCACCCCCCACGAGCATGACATAATGTCCCAGATACCCCCCCCCCCCCCCCCCCCCACAAGCATGATGCCCCAGATATTCCACCCCTGAGCATGATGTAATGACCCAAATAACCTACCCCCACGAGCATGATGTAATGTCCCAAAGCCAAGCCTTTTACCACTGTACAAACCTGGATACAGTGCAAGATAGGCGTTCTTTACTAAGTCTAAGCAAATGACCACACCTATAAACAGCATCCAGTCGTGTAGAAATTAAACATACTTCAGTCCACTGGCAAACCCACAAGTCTAACACAGCTGAGCAAACAGACTCCCTCAAACATATCAGCTCCACGTTGCACTAGACATCATGCTACATAAAATTGTTACCACTACGTCTCAACTGTGAACATATTTAGATGGACAACATTTGAGAAAGCATTCCTTCCACCATTTTGTCCCTGCACACATGACACAAAGAGCTAAACAAAGCACTTCAATGGTAGACATTATTATAGACATCCCTAATGAAAGAACTTCCAACCCGCCTAGCCAAGCTATGATCTTATAGCCAAACAGTAACACCTCCACAAAGAAGTGATCTTTCAACGAGGCTCCAACAACAAATGACCCTTATAACAAAGGAGTGGTTTCGCACTGCTTCATAAGAAAGGTTATTACTTCATTAGAAGGGTCAAATGACCTAAAAAAAAAAGTACCTTTATAATGAAGCAGTGACCTTTTAATGAAGCAGTGACCTTCTAGTAAAGATTGACCTTCTAATGAAGAAGTGACTTCTAGTTAAGATTGACCTTTTAATGAAGCAGTGACCTAGTAAAGAGACCTTCTAATGAAGCAGTGACCTTCTAGTTAAGATTGACCTTTTAATGAAGCAGTGACCTAGTAAAGAGACCTTCTAATGAAGCAGTGACCTTCTAGTAAAGATTGACCTTCTAACGAAGCAGTGACCTTCTAGTTAAGATTGACCTTTTAATGAAGCAGTGACCTAGTAGAGACCTTCTAATGAAGCAGTGACCTTCTAGTGAAGACTGACCTTCTAATGAAGCAGTGACCTTCTAGTGAAGACTGACCTTCTAATGAAGCAGTGACCTAGTGAAGACTGACCTAATGAAGACTGACCTTTTAATGATGCAGTGACCTTCTAGTGAAGATTGACCCTTATAACTCCTCAACACAGCACACTAGAATAAAGGTTTTTGCTGATAACTATGCCATTTCATCATCCACAGTAACAATAGCAGCTGTTTCCCATCATAGAAGACCTCAAGTGGACACAATGGCTCATCAGAGAGCCTTATATATCACCATCAATGTAAGGCATATTCTTTTACCACACCCACCTTGAAACCATCTATGCTGCTACGCTGCTCATAAAATCTACCTACAGCACTTTTTTGAGCCAAGAGGACAGCACAACCTTTGGTCCAGTTTCAGTGAACTATGCCAGGGTAACCACAAATATGGGGCCAAAGCTTTGTGGCTAAGCCACTTGTCAACAATCAATTACACAGCTGCTACTCGCAATCACAGAACAAACCATGCAGTTGCCCAAGATACCACCATCATGTTGTACCCAAGGTAAAAATGGCCATGGTCTTTACATGTGCCAAAGTAGACATGATAATTCCAATGTAAGGATAACTATGATCTTACCAAAGGACAGCTATGAACTTGTCAATTACCCTTGACGAAGTTCCTATAGTTGCCTGAAAGGTGCCTATTGAATAAACACGCTATAGAACATTTCCTTCAAAAACTGCTAGTAGAAGCAATCCTTAAGGTATATACAATTAAACTGCTGTATTCAAAATAGTTGGTTGCTACAGTAGCAAAAAATTGGTACCATGAACACCCTGTAAAAAGCAATGAAGTTGCAACAGGTAGGAGCAGGTTCTTAGGGTAGGGTCCAAATGCCCCCTAAGGTTTTAGGGTAACATCTAGGGTCCATTTTTCACAGGCTTCTTGAATCTGACTCCAAGACTCATTGTCTCAGAAAAACACTTTTACAAAGTTTTTTGGACATCTTTGGTGCCATACAAACTAGCCTACTGCATGTAAGCACACAATGGTACCATGAATACCTACTGCACGTGAGCACTCAATGGTACCATGAATACCCTACTGCACGTGAGCACACAATGGTACCATGAATACCTTACTGCATGTGAGTACACAATGGTACCATGAATACCCTACTACACGTGAGCACTCAATGGTACCATGAATACCTTACTGCATGTGAGCACACAATGGTACCATGAATACCCTACACTGCATGTGAACAGCTGATCATATGTGACCACCAAATAACTTTATCTGTGTCTTGAAACTGCAACTGCCAGACTCCAAAATTAACATCATTTCATTTAGTACAAATAGACATACAACAGGTGGAAGGTCAGTGGGAAGTAGGTGGAGTAGAGGGCGGGGCAGTGGGTGGGGAGGGTAGTGGGAAGTAGGTGGAGTAGAGGGCGGGGCAGTGGGTGGGGAGGGTAGCGGGAAGTAGGTGGAGTAGAGGGCGAGGCAGTGGGTGGGGAGGGTAGTGGGAAGTAGGTGGAGTAGAGGGCGAGGCAGTGGGTGGGGAGGGTAGTGGGAAGTATCAGTAACAAGAAAGCTGGTGAACAGAAGACTGGGCTTCCCACCTGCTATTGTATGACCAGCATGTTAGTGTGGAACAATACCAAAGGTAGGACATTCCCCCTCCACCATTAAAAGAAAACAAAAATATCAACAACCAAACCAACCAATAGCAAGTACTATTGGTACATTGAGAGACAATAGACATATGCATCCCCCCCCCCCCCCCCCCCCTCCATGCTCCATGCACAGTGCCTCAGTAAGGTATTTAGGCTACCCATGTCAGCTAACACGCTGGCATCTAACCTATCCCATTTTGTTTGTCCTACACCTTTGCAACATGCAGCTCATTTGCCTGCACTGTCATGCCAGAATACAAATCAAAAGAGACATTGTTTCACATAATACATAACAAGTTGGGCCAAGAAGCACCACACATGCTCTGGTCACACACATACACACACCACACATGCTCTGGTCCCACACATACATGCACCACACATGCTCTGGTCACACATATACACACACCACACATGCTCTGGTCACACATACACACGCACCACACATGCTCTGGTCACACATACACACACACCACACATGCTCTGGTCACACATACACTACACATGCTCTGGTCACACACACACACATCACACATGTTCTGGTCACATAGGTACACATACACATACTCTACAAATAATTGCACAAACTGCGAAGTCATGACTTTTGCTAAATACACTTGTGCACTACATCACACTAAAGCAGAAGTAACATCCTTTGAAATCAAAGCACAAGTGTCCTTCCCCCCCCCCCCCCTCCCCCATGCAAATTCAAGAACTTACAGGTCCACTCCATCTGCGACAGAGTCAGGGGTTGATGTGCCTTGAGAGTGGAGCAGAGCTGGATGACTCACTGATCCAAACAGGTGAGGTGTCAGTGTGTGTGATTCGGCGGATGTGTCACCGTTGGCATCCAACGCTTTCATCGTATCACGTGGGAGCGGCGCACTCTTGTTCAGGTCTACCACACGACTGTCCGATGTTACGGGGTTCCCGTGGGCGGGGAAATCCGGGGGCGTAAGCGCGTCCACGCCCGATCCCGAGTCCTCCACCTCTGTCATGTCGCGCACGGTCTCCGTGATATCACGAACGCTCCATCGGCCGCGGACGTACTCGTTAACGCGACGAAATCGACTGCAGCCGGCAGCGGGCTGGGACGGGTGCGCGCTTCCTGCGTCACTACTGTAGGCCTGCTCTTCGGCAGGTTTTAGCTCAGTTGAACTTTCCAACGCACTTTCAATGGTGTCAGTTGCTGTTCTTATATCAATAAAACTTTTCGAATCCGCATTGGCGCCAGAGGTGATGGTTGATGGCTCTAGTTCGCTAACACTTGTTATCTGGAAAGCGCTTTTCCCGTTCTCGAGTACGTCACTAGGTTCCAAAGACACTTTCTTTTGCCTGGTAGCTTGGAGGTCATCACGCGGCACTGCGGAATTCTCTGAAGAGGGCGACATTTGTGACTGGTCAGACGACATGGCAACTGGCTCCCCTGCGCTTGAGTTCTGGCGCATATTCCAACCGAAGCAGACTATCCAATCCTCTACGACTTGTCACAACACGACGCACGTTAAATGCTCCACGAACCGTGGCACCAAATCACTTCTGACTACCTTCAAGCCGCCAATTAAAGGAATACGTAGTTTTCCTACTTCAAACAACTGACAACGGCTAACTAAACAGTATCTTTCTTTTTAAAATCTTTCTTATCTAGTTGGTAACTGGCGCAGTAGTTTTGGCGTGGAGGACATTTATTGGGTTGCCCTAATCAATAGGGTTAACGAGGATTAATACTCTTCGGGGGTCGAAATAATTTTTGCGTGAACCCGTTTGGCCGCGCCCCTCACGTGCCAACAACGTGCTCCATCACGTGAGTCCCCTGAGGTCGTGTACTAAAAGGCTATTGTTTACGTTGTGTGCTCAATTTGTTTCATTGGGATCCTTAGTTCAGGCAAGCACCTGAGTTGTTCTGTAGCATTTCTGCCGATTGATGGTTGGAATTTTCTCATTTCAGCTATCGGAAATGCCTGCCAAACAGAGAATGAGAATAGCAAGCCAAAAGCATAGTCAGAACGTGGTCTCCAGAGGAAATGTGCCGAAATCCCAGGTAATGAAGCGAACCGGCGTTACGCGCACTACACGACTGTTTTCTGCTTATATATTTCAGAAACCTTCCGAAGAAAAAACTCCTATTGGGCCTTATCTTCTGGCACTGTTCATTTTTGTTGTCTGCGGGTCAGGTAAGACCAAACGAGTAGAACAGTGGCGTACATTTTTAGGGTTCATTCTTGCTTATGTTGTACTATGACCGCAATTAAGATTTCCGTGTTTTGTTCTCACTACACGCAGCCATCTTGCAGCTCATTCAGTCCATCAGGATGTCATGACTTCGCATCAGGGCCGCACAGCTGTTTGTGACCACTCCATTACGTTCCTCCTGTTGAACTCTTTAATACATGTGATATTTTATATTTTGGGGTTACATACAGTTTCATTGTGCAGCCAAACTTTTATCATCAGAATACAAATCAAAAAATATCATGTTACCAATGTCAAATTTTAGGGTTAAGGGTTTAAACATTTCATCTTGCTGCAGTCAAACTTCCATCACCAATTGAAGAAACAATGCAATCTAATAGCCTAAACTAAGAGTCATCACTCTGATTTCTGCTTCTTATCTTCCTTATGGTGTAAGAACACCACAGCCAGAAGTGACACTCCTATCATCATGGAGAACGCACTGAAGTAGTAAGGGTATGCTGAAAATATGAACCGCTCATACTGCGTGTGCTCGTACGGCCTTACAGTCACCTGAGTGGTGCTGTAAAGGTGGGTGTAGCCAACTCTATTGTAGTCAACCTTGAACTGGAAGACACCATATACATCAGGAAGGACAAAGTCAATGAAGTAGAGCTTTCCATCCTTGGTCTTGTTGAGGAACGTGCGGACAAATGGGTCAATACGATGGAAATCCAACTGCACATCATTTCCCTTGTACGGCACCCACTGGTCTTTGACAAGCTCTAGTATCTCTATCTCGTAGCGCACGTTGTCTTTGACTGTGTATTCTTCAGGTAAGGCCACTGCCCCTCCTTGAAGGTGGTGAACGACCTTACCCACGCGGATGACGCCTTTCTCCTTGAACACCCACTGCGAGATGGCACTTGCAAGCTTCCTATTGCTGCTAAGGTCTACTTCAGATGCACCCGGGGCAGTGCTTAGAATGGGCAGTGCAAAGAACTCGTTGCTGAAGAAGTCAATTGAACCAGAGAAGACAACTCTAGCATTGTTACGGGCTTGGAGCCCTGCAAGAAGCAGTGTGCTCTTTCCCACTGCATGAGGGTACTCACCTATCTTGTCGTTTGGGAAGTACGAATAGGCAGTGGTGGACCCTGTGATGAGCTCCAATACCAAAGGGTTGTCAGGATCCGCTATCATCCCCAACCCACGATACAACGCCGGGTTGGTTGTCTTCGAACCCATTATGACTTCGGAGTCGATGAAGTTGGCAGGGTTGACGACCAATAGCGTGTGGTCACCACGATCTTTGACGTCATACCCAAGATGGTCGATGACCGCAGTGCCCCGCTCGTCCAGCTCCAGCCCGAATTCCATTCCCAGGTCTCGAAGAACGTCTCCTACCTCGCTGCTGGCTGCCACTAACACGTTGCCGCCATTGTCAACGAAGTCGGTTATAGCGGCTACATCAACCGAACCCCCAAACTCCTCGACCGAGGGAGCGAAAATGATGAGGTTTTCGTACAAGTACTCCCCGTATTTTGAGAGAGCCAAGTTGGCATCGTCAGCCATCTTGAATGTAAGTGTGTAGCCCCGCGACCTGAGGTCGGAGAAGAACACCGAGTGAGTCTCCTTCACAGATAGGCTTTCCAAAAGGACCAGTGTATTCCTGACATTCTTCGCTTCACAAGATATCGCAGCGAGAAGTATAGCCAAGCAACACGAAAGAACACCCTGCGCCATCTTCTTGCACATGCGCACTTATCTTTCTTTGTTCTTTTTAACAGTAACAGTGTCTAATTAAAAATCAAAAACTTTGAAAACTTGAAAATATATCCACAAGACATAAAACATATAATACGTTTAAAAAAATTTACCGCTATTGGCTATATTACAACCACTGCTGTAAGCCAATATATAACCTGGTACTGCGTTAAACTATTTATTAAAAATTAAAAAAACATTCCTCTAAGTCTGCCTCCGTCGCTGTTAACCATCAGGAGTTGCTTATATTGCCGATTGTCCATCGAACAATTAAGCAAAACGCTCAAGGATCCTGCCTTTGAACTTCTGAAAGTCCCTATATGTGTCTGAAAAACTTAATTACGGCTCGGGTCTAAACAAGTGCCATCAGAGTGCTGTACAAATTGGCGCATTAAAGACAGCATTGTGATGAACGACAAGGAGGCTCTAAACATATTCACCTCAATTCGAACTATTGTGCAGAGGGAAAGGAAAGCAAAATTTGAAAATAGCAAAAAACAACAGTGTACGCATGCGTAGTAGTAAGCGCGTAAAAAAAAAAGGCAAACCCATCTCGCGTGAGGCCACCATAAAAGGCAAAA
This sequence comes from Eunapius fragilis, assembly GCA_963681505.1. Lineage (NCBI taxonomy): Eukaryota > Metazoa > Porifera > Demospongiae > Spongillida > Spongillidae > Eunapius > Eunapius fragilis. The sequence continues at coordinate 597,898 of OY811985.1, forward strand.
GTATGTCGTTACATCAGCATGACGTAGCGAACCGGCGAGCTTTACTATAAAAGAAGAGAACAAAAAAACGTATCCACTTCAGAGAAGTGCTTGAGAGCGTGTTGAAATACCAGAAAGGGGTAATCACACGACTAAGTGCTTATCTGGCGTGGAAAACGAAAGGTAGGGTCCACGTGGAAGGAAAGGAGGCAATCTACTGTCTCTGGTTGAAGTTGCTGCCTTTTCCAACCCGCCATTATAGCGAACAAAAATGGCGACCATACAGTCGTCAGTGCCTCTGCGGACTGTGAAACGGGTCCAATTTGGCATTCTTGGTGCAGAAGAAATTGTAAGTAGTCTAGTGGTTAGAGAACACGCACGTACTGTGCATGGGGTAAGGGGTACACATCCATGGTTGCGCTCTGTCGCTGGGCGGGCAAATCATGTGTAACGCAAGGCGTAAGGGGGTGGTGTGTTGCTCCTATTCCCGCCTGCTACGTAGCTTCTTTCCTTAAACCCCTCTGCGTAAATAAGTAATATACATACGATTTCAAACACTTAAGGACGATGGATGCATTCTAATTCCAGAAAAGGATGTCAGTGACTGTTCCTGATGGCATCAAGTACCCTTATACTATGGAAGGAGGCAGACCAAAGATTGGCGGCCTCATGGACCCACGTCAGGGGGTGGTTGATCGATCATCCAAGTGCCAGACGTGTGCAGGCAATATGACAACCTGTCCTGGACACTTTGGCCACATAGAGCTGGCCAAACCAGTTTTCCATGTTGCATTTCTGACCAAAACCATCAAGATACTGCGGTGTGTTTGTTTCTACTGCTCCAAGCTTCTCATTGATGTTGTAAGACCACCCATTTCCTTACACCCTTCCATCCTCCCTTCTCTCCCTCATCTCCCTTCTCCCCTCCTCTTCCTCCTCCCCCTCTTTCCCAACTTACAATTGTGGCTCTCTCAATAAGATTTGAGTGACTTCAATGTGTGTGTGTGTGTGTGTGTGTGTGTGTGCCTTTGCAGAACGATGAAAAGGTGAAGGAGATACTGAACAAGTCCAAGTCTCAGCCCCATAAACGATTGCAGCACATCTACGACCTTTCAAAGAACAAAAAAGTATGTGAAGGTGGTGATGCAATGGACAAGAAGTTTGATGAGAATGCTGTGGAACTTGAAGGAGATATGCCAACTGTGGTAGGCCCCTCCCCCTTCCCTTCCATGACTAAATTGACAAGAATTGTGTGTGTGTGATGTTACAACTGCATCATACGCCAATGAATGGGTGGGCATTGTTTGGAAATGATACAATTCAAACTATCCTTCCAGAGTCGTGGTGGGTGTGGTCGTTTCCAACCGAAGTTAAAGAAAACTGGCCTGGAGCTGACAGCAGAATGGAAAGAAGTAAACGAGGAGTCACAGGAGAAGAAGATTATTCTTTCAGCAGAAAGGGTGCTGGAAGTCTTCAAAAACATCTCCAACGAGGACTGTGTTATCTTAGGAATGGACTCTAAGTTTGCACGGCCTGACTGGATGATCTTGACAGTCCTTCCAGTGCCTCCCCTTCCAGTCAGACCTGCTGTGGTTATGCATGGTTCTGCCAGGAACCAGGTTGGTTTACTTGGTGTTCTTTAATTGGAGTATCAATCACCTGGGGGCGATAATTCAAAGCATGACATCATGGTGATGTACAAAGTACTTGTGTGTGCAAGGGAAATGTCTGTGGCCTCCCATTACAAAACAAATACAGTAAGGGAGGGAGGAGGGGAGAGAGATGAGAGCATTGCTCTTGGTTCCCATGTTGTGCAACATTTGCTAAGGAGTTGACAGTGTAGATGTGTTCAGAAAAACAGCATGCACACAGGGTAGTGTTCTGGGGCCAGCATAAATTATTTCTGTGGCAGTAACCAAATTAATAACAGCTACAGTGACTCGGTCAATCCGCGTAATGAACCATTACAGGCTATATTCATCTTTGCATTATAATTGATAGACAACTCAGTCGCATGTTATGTTTCTGATGCTCAGGACGATTTGACACACAAGCTTGCAGACATAGTGAAGGCTAACCAGCAGTTGATCAGGAATGAACAGAACGGGGCAGCGTCCCACATCATTCAGGAAGACATCAAGATGCTGCAATTCCACGTGGCCACACTAGTTGACAACGAACTGCCCGGACTGCCAAGGGTAAGTAAACATCTGGTATGGTTTTGGGGGGGGGAGGGGTAGGCAGAGATGAAGAGACCATTTGAAATAACCTTCCCTGATGGTATGGTAGGCAAAGATGAAGAGACCATAACTTTCCCTAGTGGTACAGTTGGGGGGAGGGGTAGGCAGAGATGAAGAGTATCCTTCCCTGGTGGTATGGTTGTATTCATCCTGCTTCCTTCATCCTCAGGCGATGCAAAGAAGCGGACGACCTCTTAAGTCCATTAAGCAAAGGCTGAAGAGCAAAGAGGGGAGGGTAAGGGGGAACCTGATGGGGAAGAGAGTGGACTTCTCTGCTCGGGCCGTGATCACTCCAGACCCCAACTTGAGCATTGACCAAGTTGGAGTTCCTGTAACCATTGCTTCAAATCTAACATTTCCAGAGATTGTGACACCGTTCAATATTGACAGGTATTTGCTTGTTCTGCTCCACTAATGTAACTGTTAGATGACATTGTCAGTTTTGGCCCACCCCTTTTCATTTTCACAACTCTTCCATTGCATAACACCTACTTAGAATGCATGAGTTGGTGAAGAAGGGGACCAAGCAGTATCCAGGAGCCAAGTACATTATCAGGGACAATGGTGAGAGAGTTGATCTTCGCTACCACCCAAAGCCAAGTGACCTTCATTTGCTGTGTGGCTATAAGGTTTGGAGCAAGAGTGTTCTGTGAGGGGGGATAGTAATGTGATGTAGGGTGTTCTCTCTGACATAGGTGGAGCGTCACCTGATAGATGATGACATCATTGTGTTCAACCGTCAACCTACTCTTCACAAAATGTCCATGATGGCCCACAGAGTAAAGATTCTACCCTGGTCTACCTTCAGGTTGAATCTGAGGTGGGTATTGTGTGCGTATGTGTGTGTATGTGTGTGTGTGTGTGTGTGCGTGTGTGTGTGTGCGTGTGTGTGTATGTGTGTGTGTGCATGGTGAGCATGTGTGGGTGTGTGTATGTGCGTGGTGGGCATGTATGTGGGCGCGTGTGTGTACTTCTGCATGCTATATAGCTTGTGTTGGTAGAGATGGTGTGTGCCACATGTTTGTTGACACGACTATCTTCTGTCCTCCGTATTTGTAGTGTGACTACGCCTTACAACGCAGACTTCGATGGGGATGAGATGAACCTTCACGTTCCTCAAAGCCTGGAGACAAAGGCGGAGCTTCAGGAGCTCTTGATGGTGCACAGGAATATCCTCACGCCCCAGTCCAACCAACCTGTCATGGGCATTGTGCAGGACTCTCTGACTGCTGCTACCAAGATGACTAAGAGAGATGTGTTCTTAGAAAAAGTACGGCATATGTTGTATGGAAGGAGGGGCAGATAAAACTGGGTGTGGCGTGGTTGAGCACTGGACGCCATGTTAAAGCACGTATCAATGTCATCGTCTTTCACCACAGGACTCTGTGATGAAGCTGCTGATGTGGCTGCCATCTTGGGATGGCAAGATGCCTCGGCCGGCTATCTTGAAGCCCAAGCAGCTGTGGACCGGCAAACAGATCTTCTCTCTGATAATCCCTAGCAACATCAACATGATCAAGACACACTCCACACATCCTGATAATGAGGACGATGGCCCGTACAAGTTCATTTCACCTGGGGACACAAAGGTACACAGTATATCTGTGTGTGGCGGGTGGGTATGTGTTGTGTGGGAGGGTATGTGTGTGTGAGGTATGTGTTGTGTGTGGGAGGGGGGTTATTTACTTATAAAATTACTTGTAAAGGGAGACGTCTCTTGCCTGATTTGCAGGTAATAGTTGAGAACGGGGACCTGCTGTGTGGTATCCTATCAAAGGACACACTCGGCAACAAAGGTGGCTCCCTCATGCACCTGGTGTTCTTGGAGAAGGGTGTGGAGGTGGCCAGGGATTTCTACGGGTCCATCCAGACTGTTGTGAACAATTACCTTCTGCTGGAAGGCCACAGCATTGGTATTGGGGACACTATTGCAGACAAAGTCACATATGATGAGATCCAGAAAACGATCAGACAGGCTAAGGTTTGCTCATTTTAGTTCACTTATTATTACTAAGCAAATGTGAAGTCTTATCAAGCTTCTTCTAGCATTGTGAATACACATGTGTACATGTACGTGTATGTGTGTGTGTAAGTTAGCTTGATCCTCCATTGTAGTTTGATGTGATAGAGGTGATCAAGAAAGCTCACAACAACGAGCTGGAGCCCACACCTGGTAACACCCTGAGGCAGACTTTTGAAAACCAGGTGAACAGGATCCTCAACGAGGCCAGAGATAAGACTGGTAGCAGCGCCCAAAAGTCCCTCTCTGAGTTCAACAACTTCAAGGTCATGGTGTCTGCGGGATCCAAAGGATCCAAAATCAACATTTCACAGGTGAGAGTGTAACCTGTAGGCTGAGGGGTGCCACCTTTTGAGCGGATTTAGTGGCTGTGGCTGTGTTTAAATTCCTTACCCTTGTTTGCACATTACGTGCGTGCACACACAACACACACACACACACACACACACACACATAAACTACAAACAGGTTATTGCTTGCGTGGGGCAGCAGAACGTAGAAGGAAAGCGTATACCGTTCGGTTTTCGCCACCGAACTCTGCCACACTTCATCAAGGACGACTTCGGTCCTGAAAGCAAAGGGTTTGTAGAGAACTCTTACTTGGCAGGACTCACTCCCACTGAGTTCTACTTCCACGCTATGGGAGGGAGGGAAGGTTTGATCGACACAGCCGTGAAGACCTCTGAGACAGGTTACATTCAGCGACGTCTGATCAAAGCTATGGAGGGACTCATGGTGCATTATGATGGTACTATAAGGAACTCAAATAAGCAGATGATACAGCTGCGTTACGGGGAAGATGGCATGGACGGGTGCTTCATGGAATTCCAACAGCTGCCCACCATCAAGCCTTCCACAACTGCTTTTGAAAAGAAGTTCAAACTTGACTGCACCACTTCAGGTGGCCAGAGGTTGGTTTGGTTGTCGATACCTGCATTATTAACGTACGCAACAAAATAAGCATAAAAATATAGCAACATAGCACCTGTGTGTGTGGCAAAGATTAGCTGGTTGACAACAGAACAAATGATATACCATTTCTGGCCATTGTTTACTGCTCACCTTTCAACCCAAGGGATCTTCATCGGTGGTATGAAGAGCCCATTGCCCGTAAGTTGATAACAGACACCGAGGCTCAGAATATCATAGCCAAAGAGTTTGAGAAGTTGACGGAAGACAGAAAAGCACTGAGGAGCATCTTTCCATCAGGGAACAGCAGGGTGAGAGGAACACACACACACACACACACACACACACACACACACACACACACACACACACACACACACACACACTGATTTTTATCATCTTAATATCATTTAGGTTGCTCTGCCAGTAAACCTTAGCAGGCTTATTTGGAATGCACAGAAGATCTTTCATGTTAACTTGAGGGGGCGCACTGACCTTGACCCCTGCAAAGTTATTAATGGTATGTTGTCAGGGTGGTGTAAAATATCACACATAACGACACAAAATAAAACATAAAGATGTCAAGGCACTGAAGAAGAAGCTGATTATAGTTGGAGGGAGTGACGGTATCTCCAAAGAGGCCCAAAAGAATGCTACACTCCTCTTCAACTGCCTCCTGAGGTCTACACTGTGCACGCGAAGGGTAGCTGAGGAACACAAGCTGACCAAGGAGGCATTTGAGTGGGTCTTGGGGGAGATAGAGGCCAGGTTCAAGCAAGCACAGGTATTTGGGCTAGCTTAGTGCATGTTGTGTGCATGCTTGATTGTTCCTTCTCTAATTAAGGCCCACCCTGGAGAAATGGTGGGAGCCTTGGCAGCCCAGTCTCTGGGGGAACCTGCCACACAGATGACACTCAACACATTCCACTATGCCGGGGTGTCTGCAAAGAACGTCACTCTGGGTGTGCCTCGATTGAAGGAGATTATTAATGTGTCCAAGAGACCCAAAACCCCATCACTGACCATCTTCCTAAAAGGGCAAGCAGCCAGAGATGCAGAGAGATGCAAGGTAAGTGACAGCCAAGTATTAGGAGTGGGTTGGTGTTCACTGGTACTACGTTAAAAGGTGGTCCTCCTTCATTTTGCTGGTTTGAAATACACAATTATTTGTCCTTCCTCCCCTACCCTCACATCCCCTACCCTCACATCCCTCACCCTCACATCCCCTCACCTCCCTCCCTTTCCCCCACAAAGGATGTACTCTGTAGGATTGAATACACCACACTTCGTAAGGTGACAGCCAACACAGCCATCTACTATGACCCAGATCCTCAGCACACTGTGATCGCCGAAGACCAGGAGTTTGTCTCCATTTACTATGAGATGCCTGACTTTGACCCCACAAGGATATCTCCATGGCTCCTTCGTCTGGAGCTTGACCGTAAAAGGATGACAGACAAGAAACTGACGATGGAGCAGATTGCTGAGAAGATCAGCAGCCATTTTGGTGAAGATTTGAACTGTATGTACACAGATGACAACTCTGAAAAGCTGGTCCTGCGAATAAGGGTGCTGTCTAATGATGATGGCAAAACACAAGGCGATGTAAGTGTGTGTGTGTGTGTGTGTGTGTGTGTGTGTGTGTGTATGTGTGTGTGCTGTCATTGATGGTCTTTGGTACTGTTTAAGGAGGAGGAGATGGTAGACAAAATGGAGGATGACATGTTCCTACGTTGCTTGGAGTCTAACCTTCTTTCTGATATGGCACTGCAAGGAATTGAGCAAATAGCCAAGGTGAGCACTAGCTGGCCTTTGTCTGTGTGTGTGTGTGTAACCATGGCAATGCAATAGGTGTACATGCACTACCCCACACAAGACTCAAAGAAGAGGATTATCATAAATGATGAAGGGCAATACAAGGCCATACAGGAGTGGATTCTTGAGACTGATGGGGTGAACCTGATAAGGGTCCTGAGTGAACCGTCAGTAGACCCTGTCAGAACTACTTCGAACCACATTGTGGAGATTTTCTCTGTGCGTATTGTGGGGGTGGTGTGATGAATTAGTGGTTTATAAACTCTCTCTCGTTTAGGTACTTGGGATAGAGGCTGTGAGGAAAGCTGTGGAGAAAGAGCTCCACCATGTCATATCCTTTGATGGTTCCTACGTAAACTACCGCCATCTTGCCCTCCTCTGTGACATCATGACGTGTCGCGGTCACCTCATGGCCATCACCAGGCATGGTGTGAACAGGCAGGACGTGGGAGCTCTTATGAGGTGTTCCTTTGAGGAGACGGTATGGTGGTGGGTGTGGTTATGTTGATGAGATGGTATGGTGGTGGGTTGGGTGTGGTTATGTTGAGGAGATGGTATGGTGGTGGGTGTGGTTATGTATATCAAAACACCAGCTGGAGTGCCCTCAGGCATAAGAGGGGTCTGTGGTACTAGAGGGGTCTATGGTACTAGAGGGGTCTGTGGGTACTAGAGGGGTCTGTGGTACTAGAGGGGTCTGTGGTACTAGAGGGGTCTGTGGTACTAGAGGGGTCTGTGGTACTAGAGGGGTCTGTGGTACTAGAGGGGTCTGTGGTACTAGAGAGGTCTGTGGTACTAGAGGGGTCTGTGGTACTAGAGGGGTCTGTGGTACTAGAGGAGGGGTCTGTGGTACTAGGAGGGGTCTGTGGTACTAGAGGAGGGGTCTGTACTGTGTGTTAACACATGTAGCCAAGAGATGACAACACACACCTTCCTGTAGGTGGACATCTTGGTGGAGGCAGCTGCCCACTGTGAGGTGGACAAGATGCAGGGAGTGAGTGAGTGTATCATGTTGGGTCAGATCCACAAGGGAGGCACCGGAGCTGTAGACCTTCTGCTGGATGCTGAGAAGTGCAAGCTTGGTATGGAGATACCAACCATTGCTGGACTTGGGGCAGGACCGTTCTATGGCAGTGGAATGACCCCCACTGGAGCTGGAAGCGTCCCCATGACACCATGGCTTGGAGCTCAGACCCCAACACTGGAAGCTTGGTCCGGTCCTTCCATGGGACCTGGGATGACACCAAGCGCCGGAGCAGCATTCTCTCCGGCTGCTTCGGAGACAAGTGGGTTTAGTCCTTCCTACAGTCCAGGGTGGAGCCCAAACCCTGGCTCCCCCTACGCTCCCCGAAGCCCAGGGTTCCCTTCCAGCCCTGGGTACTCTCCAGCATCCCCTGGTGGTCCAACAAGTCCTACTTACAGCCCTTCTTCTCCTGGCTACTCTCCCGCCTCACCCACCTACTCTCCAACTTCGCCCAAGTATTCCCCAGCATCCCCTGGGTATTCACCCCATGGAGGAAGGACCTACTCCCCTGCCAGCCCTTCCTACAGTCCAGCCTCACCAAACACACCTACCTCCCCATCCTATTCCCCCACCTCCCCCTCCTATTCACCAACCTCCCCCTCCTACTCCCCCACCTCTCCTTCCTACTCCCCAACCTCCCCCTCCTACTCTCCAACCTCTCCTTCCTACTCCCCCACCTCCCCCTCCTACTCCCCAACCTCCCCCTCCTACTCTCCAACCTCCCCCTCCTACTCCCCATCCAGTCCTTCATATTCGCCATCCTCACCAAGCTACAGTCCCTCCTCCCCTTCCTACTCCCCCACCTCCCCCTCCTACTCCCCTACCTCTCCCTCCTACTCCCCAACCTCCCCCTCCTACTCCCCATCCAGTCCTTCTTATTCGCCATCCTCGCCAAGCTACAGTCCGGCCTCACCAACGTACAGTCCATCTTCACCAACATACACACCGTCATCCCCTGCGTATTCGCCTTCTTCCCCTAAATACACCCCCACAAGTCCGACATATTCGCCCAGTACACCAAAGGCGGGACCATCATCACCAAAGTACTCGCCATCATCACCAAAGTACACACCAACGTCCCCACAGTACTCTCCGAGCTCCCCGCAATATTCTCCGAGCTCCCCACAGTACTCTCCGAGCTCCCCGCAATATTCTCCAAGCTCCCCACAGTACTCTCCGAGCTCCCCACAATATTCTCCAAGCTCCCCACAATATTCTCCATCTTCACCAAAGTATTCCCCCTCATCTCCCAAGTACTCCCCCACGTCTCCTCAATATACCCCAAGTTCTCCAACCTACTCGCCAACAAGCCCCACCTACTCGCCAACAAGCCCCACCTACAGTTCAGCTGAGGATAACTATTCACCTAGCCGCCCAGTACAGGGCTACACACCACCTGTACCATCTTATTCCCCTTCTTCACCAGAGTTCAGTCCAAAGACACCAGAGAGTGAGGAAGATGAGGATTGAGCATTATTATTAATCAACAGTGGTTTATTAACTGAAAGTGGTTTATTAATTGACTGTGGTTGGGTTGTTTTTTTTTGTACATGTTTGTTGTTTTCCTGGGGGAAGTGTAAATGGTGAACACCAATTAAACTGTTGTTGTTGTAATTATGGAAAACGAAGGCCTTGTATGTGCTTCTGGGTGAAATGGGATTAGCTTAATTAAGCAGAAGTCTTTGTGTGGTAAGCAGGGACGGATACACGATTTTAGCATGGGGGGAGGGGTTTGCTTATGAATATTAATGAATGTACCTGCTGTACCGACTTCTAATTACTTGCAACTATATCACATGCATGCAACGATACCTGCAATGGTTAACTAAATGCACGTAGCCACACCTTTTTGACGACTTCAAGGTGTGTGGGGGGGTTCGGAACCCCTAACCCCCACCCCCCCCCCCCTCCCCCTCTATCTGCCCCTGGTAAGTTGGCTGGACTTTAGAACAAAAGTTATTACACAACACTACATTTGCAGCAGAACAGCTCTATTTAGTGCCCACTGTATGTAGAATTGTTGAGGGAGTAATGCTCTCTCAACCCATCTACATAGATCCACTCTATTGCACGAGCAGGAGACAATAACTTGCAGTAGTGGAACCCTGCCGCTACAGGGAGGAAGTAGTCAGTAGGGGTCCGCATCATGGGTGACTGAACCAAGACAATGGCCTCATCAGAGGCATCTGTAGTCTTCTCATAAGATAGTGGGTTCCAGATCCACAAGGGTCCTGCATTGTACGGACCTTTGTCCGCCCCCATCACGATTGGTTCTCCAAACTTCTCAAACCTTGCCCATGTCTTAGGGGCTGTCAACATGTAACTCCAGTCAAAAGAGGCCGTGTTGATAATTGCACACAGGGATGAGCCGTCAGATACATTGAAGTCCACATTCCCCATCCCAGAGGCTTCCATCACTGCCTGCCGGGCCTTCAGCTTGGCTCTTATCTCGCTGGCAGAAGTGGGGTAGAAACCTGTGTCTAGAGAGTCCAGTTCATCGTATATAGCCTGACTGACTGTGGTGACATTGAGTGTGCAACTAGGGACATCCCCGCCCGTGCAGTTGTCCCATATGTGCGGCAGATGCACTGGATTGATCTGGTCAACAGGGTGGAAAGCGTCTGTGACTATGACGGACGCTTCCTTGAGACCTCCCATAATCTGCTGGGCCCTTTCTGTCCAAGGGCACCCGATGGTGCACGAAGGGTTTGGCGGGGTGTTGTAACAAGGCGGTACGAAGTTATAGAAGCCTTCTTCCTCGTAAGCGGCAATGAGCGGCTGGACGAAAGCGCCAGTGTTGCTGAGAGCGTCATCGATCACCTGTTGCTGGGATGTGTCTCCTAGCTGCACAGCTATGAAAGAAGCCATCAGCGAACCCACGATGGCGTGAGCTTCATCGTACGAGATCTCCGGCTGAAAGTCTCGGTCTTTCACCAAAGACGGTGGGTCACCCGAGGCAAACTGCATGTGGGACATTCCCTCCACTACAACCACGGGAAACGTTGCAGAAGCGATCTTGCGCTCTTCCGAGGCGTGCAGTACTCGGTGGTAGTACTCCTCCATGATGCGGGTGACCCGCGCAAGGCCGTCCAGCTCGCCACCTATGGTCATGGTAGGGACGGGATACGTCACGTTCCGGTATCTCCTCAGAAGAAAAGAACCAAGAAGCATCTGCCCCGGGGCGTCCTTCACGTCATTGTAAAGATAGTCCTGTAGTGCCATTCCGCCCAGAGAGTGACCGGCGAAGAATACCGAAGTGGCCGTCATCCCACTGCTCTTCATGGTGCTCAGGATTCGGCTGACGCCTTCGGACACGTCGAGCGGAGCAGGCAGGTCGAGCAGACACTCCACTATCCCCACCCATAGGGCGTATTCCGAGGCATTTTGTACGCTCTGCGCTAGAGGAACGTACTGCGCCGGTTTTATATCCGCGCCCTGTATGAAAACCAGAGCCACTTCCGTGTCACTCTTCCGTATAGGTTTTAACACAACATCGTCGGCAGTTGCTAGCCCAAACGACATCAAAGCCACAAGTACTACTGGCAGTGCCATGGAGAAAAAAAAAGGCGGGGCTCACGGTGTTTCGTAACAGCTGGTAATCTTATCTCTGAGGCTACGCGGTTGGCGCAGCACACATGCGTCAACAACTCCGCGTGCACTATGAATTCGCACTACAGGTCATTACACACAACACCACAAGGGTTCTCATGCTCAAACAAACGTTGAGCTGGCAAGTGAATAATGCTCTCGCAGTCCATCCACATATATCCACTCCGCCACCCTTCCTGGAGATAGAAGCTTGCAGAAATGGAAACCTGCCAACAGCTTCACTGCAAAGTCAACTGGTACCTTCATCATAGGAGATGAGATGAGTACATACTTGTTTCCAGTATCATCTTTCATCTCTGTATATTCCAGCGTGATCAGAGCCCACTCAGGAAAAATGTATGAGCCTTTGTCTTCTCCCATTACAAGTGGCTCACCATATTGCTGGAACCTAGTAAGTGTTTTCTGAGCAACCAAGTTGACTGTCCAGTTATACACAGCCTCATTGATGTACTTGCAAATTGGAGGACCATCGGATACGTTGAAATTGACGTCATTTATTCCAACTGCCTCCCACATTGCCTGGCGAGAGTTCATCTTAGCTCTGATCTCTTCTGCTGAGGTAGGTGCAAGCCCTTCATCCAGTTTGTCCATTACATCATACTTGTTTTCTGTAACACTAGTGGCATTTAAAGTACAGCCGGGGGAATCCCCACCTGTGCAGCTGTCAAGGATCTTGGGATGGTGGTACTCAGGGAAAAGCTGGGAGACGGGATGGAAGGAATCTGTCACGATGACAGTGCTCCTATTCAGACCGCTCATTATCTGTTGCGCTGTCTCCGTCCATGGGCATCCCACCGTGCACAATGGAGAAGGTGGGTTGTCATAGCAAGGAGGGAGGAAGTTGTAGAAACCTTCCTGGTAGTAGGCTAATAGCAATGGCTGGACAAACACCTCAGTGGAGGCAAGGGCATTGTTGATTACCACCTGCTGGGATGTGTCCCCTAGCTGCACAGCTATAAAAGAAGCCATCAGCGAACCCACGATGGCGTGAGCTTCATCGTACGAGATCTCCGGCTTGAAGTCGAGATCTTTCACCAAAGACGGTGGGTCACCCGAGGCGAACTGCATGTGGGACATTCCCTCCACTACAACCACGGGAAACGTTGCAGGAGCGATCTTGCGCTCATCCGAGGCGTGCAGTACTCGGTGGTAGTACTCCTCCATGATGCGGGTGACCCGCGCAAGGCCGTCCAGCTCGCCCCCTATGGTCATGGTAGGGACGGGATACGTCACGTTCCGGTACGATCGCTTTAGGAAGGACCCAAGAAGCATCTGTCCCAGAGCGTCTTTGGCTTCATTATAAACGTAGGCCTGCAGGACAGCCCCTCCAAGCGAGTGTCCAGCGAAGAATACGGAGGTAGCGGTCATCCCTGTGCTTCTCATGGAGCTTAGAATACGGGTGATCCCGCCGGACGGGTCGATGGGCACGATCATGTCGCCATCAAACTCAGGTATCCCTACCCACAGAGAGTAGTTGGAAGCATTCTGGATGCTCTGAGCTAAGGGTACGTACTGTGCCGGCTTGATGAGTGAGCCTTGTACAAGTATCAGCGCCACCTCCTCGGCTCCCAGTTTGGGCGGCTTCAGGATCACGTCTTCAGCTGCTGATAGTCCTACTACCAGTAATAGGAGACGCGCGTACGCCATGTGCAAAAACCGGGGTGGCACTAAAGGGATGGATTTCACAGCAACAAAAAAATTAAAAAAAAAAAACAACAAAAAAACGCGATTCTTGATTTTAAAGATGATTGCACGCGGTGAAAATAATCTATTTTAGAAATTATTGCGGCCATTTCCCCCCCTGCGTTGGTAATTACGTTTAGTTTTGTCAGAAGCGCCAAGCAGAGCTCCCTAGTATTTGATTACGCCTGGTTGGCAAAGAGGTGATTACCTGGTTTTCATATGGTCTCACATACAAATTTTAAATTAAAAAACTGTCATTTCTATTTAATAGGGAATAAAATTCTGACACTGATGACTGTTCTACTACTTAATACTGTTGTTAGATTGGCTGATGACTGGTTTTAGATGCAGTAATGATTTACGCTGTGGCTTCTCCATCAGGGGTGGGGCTCCTTGTGGGAATGACCTTATTTATGAATTCTTGCAGGCAGTTTTCAAGAATCACTTGGGATCGCACCTCTTTTTGAAGACAAAGCTTCACTTCAACCAACTCCTGTTAGAAGAGAAATAAGTAATAGCCAAGCATTCCTGACATGTAGGGGAAAAGGAGCAAGGGAATATTGTACTCTTAGTGTGATGATGGTACCCTCACATTAGTGTAGTGTGATATGATGGTACCCTCACATTAGTGTAGTGTGATATGGTGGTACCCTCACATTAGTGTAGTGTGATATGGTGGTACCCTCACATTAGTGTAGTGTGATATGGTGGTACCCTCACATTAGTGTAGTGTGATATGGTGGTACCCTCACATTAGTGTAGTGTGATATGGTGGTACCCTCACATTAGTGTAGTGTGATATGGCTGTACCCTTACATTAGTGTAGTGTGATATGGTGGTACCCTCACATTACAAACTTTTCCAAACTTTTTTTCAAGCTTAGCAAGCCTGCTTGCAACGTCACTGAAAGAGATGGCACAGCTTGTAGAAAACATCCACAATCAGTCAACATCACACAATACAGTTGTATTGATGAGTATTAAAAAACATTATAACTAACCTGTTTGCGTTGTCTGAAGCCATTTCTGGTCCATCAAGAAATGAAAAACCTGCCATAGAAGTAAAAGCATAAATAAGCATATTACCGCCTACATGTAGGCAATATTATGTATTAATGTATTCGTAGACCGGAACCCCCCCCCCCCCCCCCTCGTAATAAATGATTAATGAATCAAACAGTCAAAGTTAGCAACCTCCCCCCCATCCCCCCCAAAAAAAAGAAAAAACACTTATCATTTTGTATGAACAGCAGCAGAAGCACAGTCAATTTACAAAATCCATTCGTACCCAAAATTTGGTTGCAGGTCTACACAAACACAACATTACAAACACAGCAACACGACACAAAGTGATTGCACGTGATCTCCTGACAAAAAGACACTACTAGCGCAATTCCTTGTCAAATGATGGTATTCTTGGCACTGTTCGGTGCGTGGCTAACAACAGCATAGCCATCCTCCGTGTCGTGCGCGATTATCGATCGGGGTTCCTCGTTATACGTCGAAAGAAGAAGCGGAGATGCCGCGCGCCGTTCACGCCCTGGGCTGTCGTATTTACGGCCTGCTCCGGTCACCGAGCCGTGTCTGCCCATCGGCATCGTGGAGCTCTTGCGCGAACCCTGGCTCACTTCTGCCAATGAGTAAGCCGAATTCCGTGGATGTGCACTGCCTTCTTTTTCTCCGGCAGGTCTTGGAGCGGGGAAGGCTGCACTCCTTCTGTCCTTGGCTGCATAGAGGAAATGAGTGGTAACGTAACAGATTAATGAAGTTAAGGGCGGGGAGGTGCAGTGTTGAAACATGCATGACAGCTGTTGAAACGCTCGGTATGGAGTGCGCAGGCCGCCCATTGGCGCGCCCGTCGCACAACACAGAACGGTACAACTGATTTGAAGCACATGTGTGTGCGTAGTTGTCTGTTGTGCGTAGTTGTCTGTAATGTGTGTATTGGTGATATTTAAAAACACTTACCCTGCCACTGAAAAAAATGCCAAAATATTTACAACCGGCAGGTCGTAGACGCATTCAACACTGCACCTCTCGCGTAGTGCGCATGCGCATCTGGTCTCCGCGATCGAAATGAACTTTCAACGGCTTTCTAACGACTTACGTGAGGCGCGCGAAGCCTTTCCAGCGTTGACGTATGCTTCAATAACTTTCAAAATGGCCGAGTCACCGTCTTTTGTTTCGACAGCTGGCTTGTTGAGCGCAGTCTCGTCCGTCACCCTCGAACGTCCTGTTATATTTCAAAATGGGACAAGCATGTAACAACATGCCTTTATTTACAGATGACCATTACTTTTGGGGTAAATGAACTTCTTAGCACTTTTTGGGCTTTTCACGTCTCTCTGAATAGGATAGAGACAATGAGTAAGGCAGCTGAATATGCCCCGCCCATAGACGTGCCCCTCCCATAGACACGCCCCACCCTGTTAGGACCACTCACATCTCTCAGAGCGATGAGGTCAGGAGAACTCATGGGTGGGGCAGGCCTCAGGCTCTTGAACCCCCAGTGACATGCCCTCTGAACAACCACATGACTCCTCCTCATGGCCCTGGGGTTAGGGTTCGCTGGTCGTATGAACCCTGCCTTTGGTGGCTGCTGCATCTTTATGGGACCTGCCGATGTTGTCCTACCTAGCTGGGGCTATGGGAGAACAGATGGGGGACATCACACACACACACACACACACACACACACACACACACACACACACACACACACACACACACACACACACATTCCCAACATGACCCACATTCCCACACTGTCCACACCACACATGAGTACACCTACAATGCTCTGAACAGATGCTGCTGAGAGAATTGTGAACACTGAACACTGTAATTCTTGCAATCACCCTGACACCATAGCACCCTGGTACACTGGCACCCTGACATAGCACGCTAGCACCATGGCACCCTGGTACACTGGCACCCTGACACCATAGCACGCTAGCACGATGGTACACTGGCACCCTGACACTATAGCATGCTAGCACCATGGCACCATGGTACACTGGCACCATGACACTATGGCACATATTCTTAAATCCACCAAGAACAGCTCTCACCTTTGGTGGGGCTGTCCCCCCCAGCAGAGAGATGAGTGTCGCCTGGTCCTTGTCTGAGCTCAGAGAGGCCAAGATAGTCTCCTGCTTGTGATGAATCTCCACTGGGTAAGGCCATGTGTCACAGTGTTCACCACGTTTTATGGATAAGGCAGCCAGAGGATAGTTTGCCTAAATAGTAAGGGGCATGTGGTGTTCACGTGTTAGGGTGGTGTGATCGCACACACACACACACACACACACACACACACACACACACACACACACACACACACACACACACACACACACACACACTTGCCTTTAATTCATATCCACTAAGGCTTTGTCCAACACACAGGATCACAAAAGAACTGGGAAAGATGAGGAAATACCGCTCATCTACCTCCTGTGGGGGGAGGAGGAGGGGGAGGGTGTAGCTTCACAAAAATGATCACACACAGATTTGTCTACAAACCTCAGCACTCAGCGCTTGGTTAACTGTCATCACCAGACGACACTCCCCAAGTTCAGTAAGGCACTGTGTTACAATTAGATACAGCTTTAAACACAACATACAAAAAATATTGGACATCTCCTCCCACTATTGGACATCTCCTCCCACTATTGCACACCTCCCACCATAGCACCCCCAATCCTTCTGCCATCCAAAATCCTCTACCATCCAGTATCTTCCTCCATCATTACCAAACTCACCTGGCCACTGAAGCCCTTAACAGTTCCTGTTAACATGTCATGTTCCATCTCCTTCTTCTTCCTTACCTCTTGACACTGGGACTATACAGTAAAGCCATTTTGGATTAGTAGCTGTACATACTTCCATGTTTACACCCACCTACTGAACCTGACCTTCACCTCCCCACCTACTGAACCTGACCTTCACCTCCCCCACCTACTCACCCTGACCTTCACCTCCCCCACCTACTCACCCTGACCTGCACCTTCCCGCTTACTCACATCTGACCTTCACCTCACCCACCTACTCACACCTGACCTGCACCTCCCCGCCTACTCACATCTTACCTTCACCTCACCCACCTACTCACCCTGACCTGCACCTCACCCACCTACTCACCCTGACCTGCACCTCCCCGCCTACTCACATCTGACCTTCACCTCCCCCACCTACTCGCACCTGACCTGCACCTCTCCACCTACTCACATCTCACATCTGACCTTCATCTCACCCACCTACTCACCCTGACCTGCACCTCACCCACCTACTCACCCTGACCTGCACCTCCCTCACCTACTCACCCTGACCTTCACCTCCTCCACCTACTCACACCTGACCTGCACCTCTCCACCTACTCACCCCTGACCTGCACCTCCCCGCCTACTCACATCTGACCTTCACCTCACCCACCTACTCACCCTGACCTGCACCTCACCCACCTACTCACCCTGACCTGCACCTCCCCGCCTACTCACATCTGACCTTCACCTCCCCCACCTACTCACACCTGACCTGCACCTCTCCACCTACTCACATCTCACATCTGACCTTCATCTCACCCACCTACTCACCCTGACCTGCACCTCACCCACCTACTCACCCTGACCTGCACCTCCCTCACCTACTCACCCTAACCTTCACCTCCCCCACCTACTCACACCTGACCTGCACCTCTCCACCTACTCACATCTCACATCTGACCTTCACCTCACCCACCTACTCACCCTGACCTGCACCTCACCCACCTACTCACCCTGACCTGCACCTCCCTCACCTACTCACCCTGACCTTCACCTCCCCCACCTATTCACCCTGACCTGCACCTCCCCACCTACTCACACCTGACCTGCATCTCACCCACCTACTCACAACTGACCTGCATCTCCCCCACCTACTCACACCTGACCTGCGCCTCACCCACCTACTCACCCTGACCTTCACCTCCCCCACCTATTCACCCTGACCTGCACCTCCCCACCTACTCACACCTGACCTGCATCTCACCCACCTACTCACACCTGACCTGCATCTTCCCCACCTACTCACACCTGACCTGCGCCTCTCCACCTACTCACACCTGACCTGCACATCACCCACCTACTCAAACCTGACCTGCACCTTCCCCACCTGACCTGCACCTCACCCACCTACTCCCACCTGACCTGCACTTCACTCACCTACTCACACCTGACCACCTCACCCACCTACTCACACCTGACCTGCACCTCATCCACCTACTCACACTTGACCTGCACCTCATCCACCTACTCACACCTGACCTGCACCTCACCCACCTACTCACACCTGACCTGCACCTCACCCACCTACCCACACCTGACCTGCACCTCACCCACCTACCCACACCTGACCTGCACCTCACCCATCTACTCACACCTGACCTGCACCTCACCCACCTACTCACACCTGACCTGCACCTCACCCACCTACCCACACCTGACCTGCACCTCACCCATCTACTCAGACCTGACCTGCACCTCACTCACCTACCCACACCTGACCTGCACCTCACCCACCTACTCACACTATATCTCCTTGAGCACACTCAACTTACACAGATGGATTTGTACTTCTCAAGAACAGCTGTTGTGTTCTCTGCATCAGCATGTCCCTCCTACAGAGTGGTATGTGTAATGGCATGTGACATTTGATACAAGGAGATGGGACAACACGTACTGCAAGGTGCCTCTGGAGTTCCTTCAACAGAGCTGGGTACTTCTCCACTCTTCTGAGAGGCTGCAACAGATGCATATAGCTCAACACACATCACCCCTTCATAAACACACACACACCACCCCCTTCATAAACACACACACACACCACCCCCTTCATAAATACACACACACACCATCCCCTTCATAAACACACCACCCATCACCTTCATAAGCACATAAACACACACCACCATCACAAATGGACCAACAGACATTAAAGTCATTTTAAGTGATAGGATTTCACCCAAAAGTGGAGAGCATCAAAGGAATGAGGTGGGTGGCAAAGGGATGAGGTGGGTGGCAAAGGGATGAGGTGGGTGGCAAAGGGATGAGGTGGGTGGCAAAGGGATGAGGTGGGTGGTCTATACACACTGCAGACATAACAGTAATTGTGCTTAGTGCTAGCCAGTTGACATCACTGCTGGTACTTGTTCATTACATATGAAACCACCACCCACATCTCCTCCTCCACCACTAACACCACCCACATCTCCACCACTACCACCACCCACATCTCCTCCTCCACCACTAACACCACCCACATCTCCACCACTACCACCACCCACATCTCCACCACTACCACCACCCACATCTCCTCCACCACTACTACCGCCACCCACATCTCCTCCACCACTATCACCACCCACATCTCCACCACCACTACTGCCACCCACATCTCCACCACTACCACCAACCACATCACCACCACTACCACCACCCACATCTCCTCCACCACTACCACCACCCACATCTCCAGGTGCCACCACTACCACCACCTTCTCCACCATTACTACCACCACCCACATCTCCACCACCACTACCACCACCCACATCTCCACCACCACTACCACCACCCACATCTCCACCACCACTACTGCCACCCACATCTCCACCACCACTACCACCACCCACATCTCCACCACCACTACTGCCACCCACATCTCCACCACCACTACCACCACCCACATCTCCACCACCACTACTGCCACCCACATCTCCACCACTACCACCAACCACATCACCACCACTACCACCACCCACATCTCCTCCACCACTACCACCACCTTCATCTCCACCACCCACATCTCCAGGTGCCACCACTACCACCACCTTCTCCACCACTACTACCACCACCCACATCTCCTCCACCACTACTACCGCCACTCACATCTCCTCCACCACTATCACCACCCACATCTCCACCACCACTACCACCACCCACATCTCCACCACCACTACCACCACCCACATCTCCACCACTACTGCCACCCACATCTCCTCCACCACTACTGCCACCCACATCTCCACCACTACCACCACCTTCATCTCCACCACCACTACGCCACCCACATCTCCTCCACACTATCACCACCCACATCTCCACCACCACTACCACCACCTTCATCTCCACCACCATTACCACCACCTTCATCTCCACCACCACTACGCCACCCACATCTCCTCCACACTATCACCACCCACATCTCCACCACCACTACCACCACCGTCATCTCCACCAACATTACCGTCATCATGGCATAAGCGAGAAGGTTGCCACCACTCCCTCCCTTTGGTTCATAGTACAAAGAGAATGAGCACTCTAACTGCTTACTGATCTGTAAACACCTCATACACACAACACAACCCACTAGTACACACCTCCACAACAACACAACCCACTAGTACACAACTTCCTTTTTATGAAACACACTACACTAACAGACATAACACACATGCATGCATACACACACACACACACACACACACACACACACACACACACACACACACACACACACACACACACACACACACACACACACACACACACACATTCCTTACTTTGCTGAGGTTACTAGTCAAGAACAAAAGGCCAGGCTGTCCTGTTGCACCCATAGTCTCCATGAACGATGACAGCTTGTCCCTGGAAATTACACATGCACACACACACACACACACACACACACACACACACACACACACACACACACACACACACACACACACACAATAGGTGGAAGTTACAGCATGGTCACACTTAGTAACTTACGAGTTCTCTGTAAGGACAGCCACAGCATTGGGATGATTGGAGCAATACAAGACGTACAGAGCCTCCATCTGTGTGTGCAAAGGGCACTACCATGGCAAACTGCAGCAAGATTGCCACCTGTTCCACCCCCACTTCACATGCTCCACCCCCACTTCACACGCTCCACCCCCACTTCACACGCTCCACCCCACATGACACACTCCCCCCACTCTACAGGCTCCACCCCCACTTCGCACACTCCCCCACTCTACAGGCTCCACCCCCACTTCACACACTCCCCCACTCTACAGGCTCCACCCCCACTTCACACACTCCCCCACTCTACAGGCTCCGCCCCCACTTCTCACACTCTCACCCACTCTACAGGCTCCACCCCCACTTCACACACTCCCCCACTCTACAGGCTCCATCCCCACTTCACGCATAACTAGCAAACCTCTTGGGAAGCCATGAGGAATATGGAGCCCATCTTCTGTTGAACAATTGGTAAGCTGGTGATGGGAGGGAAGGAGGGATGAGGGAGGGGAGGAAAAGAAGGAAAGGGAAAGGGAGAAGGGAGCATAGAGAGAGGAGGGGAGGGAAAAGATGAAATGGATATAACACTGTCATAGGGCTTACACTACCATACTATGTCGTGCTAGCTCCACCCTACCCCTGCTAGCTCCACCCCTACCCCTGCTAGCTCCACCCCTACCCCTGCTAGCTCCACCCCTACCCCTGCTAGCTCCACCCCTACCCCTGCTAGCTCCACCCCTACCCCTGCTAGCTCCACCCCTACCCCTGCTAGCTCCACCCCTACCCCTGCTAACTCCACCCCTACCCCTGCTAACTCCACCCCTACCCCTGCTAGCTCCACCCCTACCCCTGCTAGCTCCACCCCTACCCCTGCTAGCTCCACCCCTACCCCTGCTAGCTCCACCCCTATCCCTGCTAGCTCCACCCCCTACCCGTGCTAGCTCCACCCCTACCCCTGCTAACTCCACCCCTACTCCTGCTAGCTCCACCCCTACCCCTGCTAGCTCCACCCCTACCCCTGCTAGCTCCACCCCTACCCCTGCTAGCTCCATCCCTATCCCTGCTAGCCCCACCCCCTACCCGTGCTAGCTCCACCCCCTACCTTGAACATTCCTCCAAAGAGTGGAAGAATGTATGCTGCCATGTTGCAATGTCTTGAAGATTTCCCATAAGCTGGTCCACTTCCTTGGGAGATATGCTAAGCAGAATGATGACATCAAATCACATGTGAAATCTACGTGTTCTTTATTTTATGTGCACATGTGTGATAGATTTTTAAAATGTATGTATGTATGTATGTATGTATGTATGTATGTATGTATGTATGTATGTATGTATGTATGTGTGTATGTATGTATGTATGTATGTATGTATGTATGTGTGTGTATGTGTGTATGTGTGTGTGCGTGTGTGTATGTATGTATGTGTGTATGTATGTATGTGTGTATGTGTGCATGTATGTACGTATGCATGTAATGTATATGTAGGTATGTAATGTATGCACATATGTATGTATGTATGTATGTATGTACATATGTATGTATGTATGCATGTATGTATGTGTGTGTGTGTGTGTGTGTGTGTGTGTGTGTGTGTAAGCATGTCTCTGTTACTCCCTCAAGTACTGGCTCCCCCTCTTATCTCCAGGGCACAACTTACATGTTAGCTGCCTTGAGGGGAGTCAGGTATGTTGATAGCAGGGTCTGAAGTGGGTAGCCATGTAATTATTCTCCACCCCTCTCTCTGAGCTCTCTATTTAACCCACAGTTCCCAGGGTACCCAGACCCACTTACTGTGATATCATGGACATAGGCCCTTTCTGAGTCCAGGATATCCTGTACCACCTGTGGGTGTAAGGAAGAGCAAAGAAGGCATTAAATGGAATGTGTGAATTGGCAATGGACCTACCAGATTGTAGTAAAGTTGTGCGCTATCCCTCTTCTCACAAGCATCACCTGCAACCTCCCCTATGTACAGAGTGACACATGTGTAACAGGTACACATTACATGTGTGTCACATGTGTACACTAACTGCTACATGTTACATGTGTGTTACATGTGTGTTACATGTGTGTTACATGTGTGTTACATGTGTGCTACATGTGTGTTACATGTGTGTTACATGTGTGTTACATGTGTGTACTGAATGGTGCAAGTCAGTACACACGTGTATCACACATGTACCCACATGCACCTCATTCCAGTGGTGTATCAAATGCACACACGTTGCCCTCTTAACACACACACACACACACACACACACACACACACACACACACACACATACACACATACACACACATTCTAAACATATACCACATACGTCATATACCTTCTGGTATTGCTTCCACATAGCTCTCAGGAAACCATCCAACTCTGCCATCACAAGAGCCTTCCCACCACCCACCATCAACGACCTGAAGAGGGACAAGACAAGGCATGCCACATCCACACCTCCTGCCTACAGAGAACACACAAATACAACAAGTGTTTACCTTTGTCACAACAATAGTGGAGCCTTTTTCAAATTGTAGCTGTGTGTGGAAATAAATACATAGGCTTCACAGGTTGTTTAGTAACAGGTTTGCAACCATGTGCCACACACACGTGTGAGGGGGGCACATGTCTACTGATGTGAGGGGGGCACATGTCTACTGGTGTGAGGGGGGCACATGTCTACTGGTGTGAGGGGGGCACATGTCTGATGTGAGGGGGCACATGTCTACTGGTGTGAGGGGGGCACATTTCTACTGGTGTGAGGGGGGGCACATGTCTAGGGGTGCACATGTCTACTGGTGTGAGGGGGGGTATATGTCTACTGGTGTGAGGAGGGCACAGGCACATGTACAAATAGCCATAAGAAAGCCTTCTAACTAATATGCATAACAGCGACCAATATATTTATGGCTTTGTGACATGCAGCCGCTTTTGTGTCTAGTCCCCACACCGCAATGTGCCCTTGTGTTTGGTTCTTGTCCAATTCATTAACCTAATGACACAGGTTTTAAGTGTATGTTCACGTCCACACATCCAAACCCACCTATCCTATCCACACACCCATACATCAAGCTGGATGGCATAAAGAGAAGTCCTAACTTAGAATCCAATTTGAGGACCTACCAAAATCTCCATACTCCTCATTCCTAAACCTAGAGCCCTAGGCCCAAACTGATGGACTAGCCCCTCTCCCCATGTGATGTAATCTTTACCTCATCTTCATTGGAGCCATGGAATGCATAGAGTGCTCTAACAGGGTGGCTAATACCAGGCTCTGCTCTTCCATCAGTGTCCTCTTCTCCCTCACCATCATCACCCTCCCCTTCTTGGGCTACATTTGTTTGTTCGTGCTTCATACGCTTCTTGGAGAACTGTCTGGTAAACTTCAATCCCATCCCTAAATCTAAAACACAAAAAATAACACAGGTTAGTCCTGTTTCAAAATTTATAACACATCCAAACCATCCCCAAGCAACATATCTGTCCCATTCCCAAGCAGCATATCTGTCCCATTCCCAAGCAACATATCTGTTCCATTCCCACAAGCAACTTGTCTGTCCCATTCCCAAGCAACGCATATGTCCTTCCATCCTCTCCAACTCACTTCACCTCATCACCCCTTCCATCCTCACACAACATAGGTCACCTGCTGCCACTTTGTATAGTTGTTGCAATGTGCCCAGAACGTTGGAGAAGTCCTTCTTTTCATCCAGCAGGTCATGTGGCTTGAAGATCTAGGCAAATGACAAATACAAATTTCTGACCTGAATGGCATGAGCTACTCAGGGGTTAATTTAGGTGCAAACAGCATGAGCGCTCAGGGGTTAATTCAGGTGCAAGCAGCATGAGCTGCTCAGGGGTTAATTCAGGTGCAAGCAGCATGAGCTGCTCAGGGGTTAATTCAGGTGCAAGCAGCATGAGCTGCTCAGGGTTAATTCAGGTGCAAGCTATTCAATACAGTGAACCACTCAAGGTGTGAACTACTAATAAAAAGAGTTAAAGCACATATCAGCTGTACAAGATTAGGGGGGTGGGGAGCCCAGCCATAGAAGGGGAGGGGCCAGCTACGGGTCTCATAAGTCAGCTGTGTTAACAAGCTACCTTCTAATGCTACCATGTCAGGCAACATGTATTCAAAGGAAATCTGTTGCCCTAATCAAGGCATGTGTTTGTGCGTGAGTGTATATGTACATGTTGCGCAAACATCTGCAAGTGTGGATGTGTGTGTAGTGGGCACAGACACATCCACACACGTACACACAGCACAGCATGTGTGTGTGTGTGTATTGCAATAAGCAATCTGGCAGCAAATGGAGGTAATGGTACAGGTATCATTGTACACACTCATGATGTCAGGAATGCACCTAACCCTGGCACTACGGTAAACAAGCCAGTGTTGACACACAATTTTAAAAAAATTCACTATTAGGGAAAGAAATGACATAACTCTTAGACATACTCATAAAGGTGCACTACTGTGAGATATGCAGGTTGCCAAGGTGCAGTGGCACCTGGGGAATTGACAAATGATGGCTACTTCTACGGTCTAGCATTTGTTTGTCTCTTCTGTTAGGCGCACCAGTGTGTTAGGTCATAGTACAAGCATGGTGGGACCAGAGGAAGTGTCGTCTTGGCTTGCACACACACACACACACACATACATGCACACTCGCACATACAGACACACACAGGCACACACATACGCACACCAATGGCGCGTTCACAATAACATAGTTCGCGTTGGTTTCGACATGGTTATGCGTCCTACCAACACAAATACAAATACGCCGTGTTGTTGATTCAGGTCTCACGATGCGATACCTTTTTCACTCCGAGAGTCTTGCAAGCTTGTAAAAAGCGCAGGATATTCTCCTCGGCCTCATCATTCGTGCGATTTGGTTTGATCTGCAGAGGGAGGGTGTCAACAGATGGGTACTTGGGTCCACGCCCTTAATTTGCACAGCGCGGAAAAGTTTGCGTGCGAGAAGTACAGAACCCCCCAGGAGTGAGCGGTGGTATGACCACGATGCTTACGTTATCAACACTTCCTGGTTTGATCCTGTTTACTAGTTGACAGAGAAGGATTCCGTCTCTCAGTTGTTCTTGGAGGGAGTCCTCCGGATCGAGCGACAGTCCCAGCGTAGTGATCCACTCTTGGAGTTCTGCCTCGGAGGCAGCTTCCAAGACTTTCGTACTGCTCATTTTTAGCACCACTCGACTTGCAGCTGAAACGGGCACATTCCAATAATACGCGGGCGCCCCACTTTATATCCTGCCACGCCCCGTTTCGGATCGCTCATGACACAAGTTATCCTCAACCGGTGCCATGGCCCAGACCATCAAGTCTCACACCACCAACGCGACTTAGTTAAATATAAGCTAGCAGTTTGGTTCCCACTACCGTCATATTCCAATGCGTATAATAAAAAGTTTATCCCATAAACCATTATTTTGTGTTGGCTGTCTCTATAACCTCTCTGCAAAAGCGGATGTATTTTCCAATTTTCCAATATACAATAATCGGCGCTGTCCGTGACGTCAGAAGTTGTCACTTGCGGCAAAAAAACATGGCGACAGCCGCGAAGAAGAGAACGGATGAACAAAGAGCGCAGGCCATGAAAGAGCTCACCTCCCTACCTTGTAACAAGAAGTGCTTGGAATGCCACCAACTGGGGCCCGTATATGCAGATATTACAGTCGCGAGCTTTGTTTGCACGACTTGTAGTGGCTACCTGTGAGCTATATACTATGTGTGTGTGTGTGCGCGCATAATTTACATATATGTGTACGTGTGAGCGTTTTGTGTGCACATGTGTATATAAATTATGGGAGCGAGGTAATTTGAAGGAGGATGACTTCAGTTTCTCTTAAAGGGAAATACAGTATTGCGTTTCTTATATATTTGGGGAGGGGGGATATTTTCTGTATGGTAAGCTCCCTTGTCGTGTTTGCATGCCATTAAGAGCAAGTTTAATGCTCTGATGGCAATGGTATTTATTTATGTCTACTTCGTTTTACCAGACGTGGACTAAATCCACCCCATCGTGTGAAGTCTATTTCCATGACAACCTTTACTGATGCGGAGGTGGATGCACTCACAAAGGGAGGCAATGATGTAAGGATGATCCCAATGCCCCTACTGCATGTGGTTATATGAAACAAAACAACAGGACAAAATAAATAAATAAATTCTTGCAACTTTAGGTGGCAAACGATGTGTGGTTAGGGCGCTGGGACCCTAACCGCAGCGAACCAGACAAGAAGAATGCAGTTGTCTTCAAGGAGTACTTGGTAGCCAAGTATGAGAGGAAGCAGTGGTATAAGGAGGCTGCAGATAACAGGGAGGAGCCTAAGGCAGTTGGCACACCTCCTACACAGGCTAAGCTTGCTGCACCGCCCAAGGTTAGGATGTCAGTGGGGTTTGTGAGGTGGATAGGGGAGGGTATGGGAGTGATGGTGAAGAGGGATAGGGGAGGGTGTGGGAGTGATGGTGAAGATGGACAGGGGAGGGTGTGGAGGTGGACAGGGGAGGAGAGAAAAGTTAGTGTGAAAAGGACTTTTTATGCATGGAAGCTTGTGTTGTTTATGCCTGCCTTCTGTTGCGGAAGAAAGGGTATTGTTCAACATTTAGTGGGATATCCCATATCATGCGTTCATATTTGTGGAATGGATTGTAGGGCTTAGACATACCTCTGCTACCCCCCCCCCCCCCCCCCCCCCCCCCCCCCCCCCCCATTTATCCCCCTGCTTACATCCCTGCTCTTTGTTCACCACCAGGCTGAGAAGACTCGGGCAACAGTCAGTGGTTTAGTTAGTGCCTCTCCTCTTCAGACCACTCCCACTGCTACCAGTGCACCCACACTCCCCACAGTCACACCAACTCCTGCCGCTTCTGGTGATGGAGCTCCAAAGGTTGATCTTCTTGGAGGGCTTGAAAGTGACCCATTTGGTGAGGGTGTGGTGGAGTGGATGGTGAGGGTGGAGTGGATGGTGTAGGTGTGGATGGAGTAGATGGCGGGTGAAGATGTGGGTGGAGTTGCTGGTGATGTGGGGAGATGGTTGCAACTGGCAAAATACATGTACCACGTTGCAGTGGATTCTGGCATGTGTATGTATGTGTTTGTGTGTGTGTGTTTGTATATATCTATGTGTCATCCACTTGCATATTGCTTGCTATCTGTTTGTGTACATTTCAAAAGGTCCAATACACATACCAGCCTCAAGTGTGCCTGCCCCAACTCCAGCCGCGTCTTCATTGGTACCTAGTGCACAGTGGGGTAAGCCAGGTGTGTGTGTGTTGTGCGTGTGTGTGTGTGTGTGTGTGTGTGTGTGTGTGTGTGTGTGTGTGTGTGTGTGTGTGTGTGTGTGTGTGTGTGTGTGTGTGTGGTCACTGTGGCCATGCTCCCTTCAGCACCAGACACCCCCCCAAATGTGGTAGGCGTGGCCACAGCGGCAAATTCTCTACCTCAGGGTAACACTCAGCCTGCAAGTACATGTACGTTGCCATATGTCTGTAGTCGCCTATTTGGATATGTGGTTGGACCAGGGTTGTGACCTGATGTGGCCATCAGGAGGAGGTATTAGAGGGGGGGGGGGGGGTGTGATTATGAGAAGGTGGAGGTACTGAACATGAGGAAATAGCTATGAGGGGATGTCACTGCAGCTGTGCGGAGATGGGGTGTGGCCCACAAGGAGGGGGGTGGAGTTTGGAGGCAAGGTACAACCGGTTCTATGTTCACACACTGGAAGTTTTTTCATAGAGAGCAGGCATTGGTAATTCATGTTTGACGTTACACTAGCATAGCCTGTACTTACAACATCCACTAGCTTGAAGGATGATGATACCACACACACTTGCAGGGCATACAGCACAAGTATTTGCACCCCAACTGTTGTGGAGCCATTTTATTTTGCTTGACAATGGCACCCCCTGCATTGGTATGATATGAAGGACTGCGTTGGCCCACCATCACCCACCCCCATGAATGGAGAAGGGATGTGGTTTTCCTTTGGTTGTACAAGTGTAAGGGGGGATGTGACAACAAAGCTGCCTGTGTATTTGCAAAAATAATAAGCCACCCAGCCAGGTGAGCCATCCCCTGAGTGGGATTATATCAAACTAGCCAACCAGCCATCCCCTGAGTGCATGAGACAAGAATGCCATTAGCCCAGAAAGGTTTCACCAGTCTCCACTTATGACCTTCGTGATAGGGACAATACCATGCACCTGAGGACAATACTAGTTAAACATTAGTTGGCAGTGGTGTACTGGGGTATCCCAAAAGTAAGGTGAAATGGAGTAACTTCTAATGTGTATGTGTTTGTTAGAAATGATCGTTTTTCTGTAATGCAAGCATTCGTTGGTTTGTACATAACCTGGCAACTTGTGTGTAAACCTAATCTTGGCAACATGTAGTTCATGATCTTGATAATGTGTGCGTAACACCACACTATGTAACACCACACTTATGTAACACCCATTTTGAATAAAGCTTCAGACCAGTAGATCAGTAACCTAAAAAGTACCAATCTCTATATGCTAGTGATGTCGCGTGTGTTCATGATTGCCTGCTTGTTGTCTTTTGTGACAGCTTTGCATCATCAGGAGGACAGATACGCTGCCCTAGCCTCCCTGGACATGACCCTGAAGGAGATCAAGTCCAAGGAGGAGGAGGAGCAGCATCAAAGGGAGTTGTTGTTACAACAGCAGCAACAGGAGCAGCAGCAAAGGGAGCTGTTGTTACAACAGCAGCAGCAACAGCAACAGCTACAACAACAACAACAACAGCAACAGCTGCATCAACAACAGCAGTTCCACCAGCAGCAGCAGTTTCAAGGACACCAGTTTCAAGGACAGAATCCCTTTGGTATGACTACAGCAGGGCCTGCTCAGCAGCAGTATTCTAATCCGTTTGGAGGAACCAGCAGTGGGATTGGTCAGCAGGCCAGCTTTGGCACACGCCAAGGCAGTCAGCAGTTTAATGGCTTTACACAGCAGCAGTCTTCATCTGGCCCAGCAGGTGGTCAGCTCTGGGGACAGCAAAATCCCTCTGCACAGCCACAGTGGAACCAGCAGGGATTGTTGCAGGGCGCTGGAGCAGCCCAATCTACTACTCAGCAAGCATTTCCTGGTCAGCAAGGATTTCCTGGTCAGCAAGGATTTCCTGGTCAGCAAGGATTTCCTGGTCAGCAAGGATTTCCTGGTCAGCAAGGATTTCCTGGTCAACAAGCATTTCCTGGTCAGCAAGCATTTCCTGGTCAACAAGCATTTCCTGGTCAACAAGCATTTCCTGGTCAACAAGCATTTCCTGGTCAACAAGCATTTCCTGGTCAACAAGCATTTCCTGCTGGTCAACAATCATTTCCTGGTCAGCAGGGTTTTGCCACTCAGGGATTTGTTGGCCAGCAGGTAGCAGGCGGTGGAGCTCCAAGGGCACCTTCTACTCAACAAATAGGACCAGGTGCCCAGCAACAGTCTGCCCAGGCCAATGTTTCGCGGGCATTTAGTGGGCAGCAGCTCCCATCAATGGTTCAGCCACAGCAGTTAGGAGGTGGAGGATTTAAGTCAGGAGGCACTGGATCAGCAGGCTTTGGGGCACCCCAGCAGGGGTCGGCAGGCTTTGGGGCACCCCAGCAGGGGTCGGCAGGCTTTGGGGCACCCCAGCAGGGGTCGGCAGGCTTTGGGGCACCCCAGCAGGGGTCGGCAGGCTTTGGGGCACCCCAGCAGGGGTCGGCAGGCTTTGGGGCACCCCAGCAGGGGTCGGCAGGCTTTGGGGCACCCCAGCAGGGGTCGGCAGGCTTTGGGGCACCCCAGCAGGGGTCGGCAGGCTTTGGGGCACCCCAGCAGGGGTCGGCAGGCTTTGGGGCACCCCAGCAGGGGTCGGCAGGCTTTGGGGCACCCCAGCAGGGGTCGGCTGGCTTTGGGGCACCCCAGCAGGGGTCGGCAGGCTTTGGGGCACCTCAGCAGGGGTCAGCAGGCTTTGGGGCACCCCAGCAGGGGTCGGCAGGCTTTAAGGCACCTCAGCAGGGATCGGCAGGCTTTGGGGCACCCCAGCAGGGGTCGGCAGGCTTTGGGGCACCCCAACAAACTCAACCTGCCCAGCAGTTTGGGGGCTTCACTACTGGTGGAGCAGCTGGTACACATCAGCAGCAGTCAGACAAAGCAGCAGCTGGCCTTGGTGCTTGGGGCGTGCAGAGCGATGCGAACCTTGGCTGGAGTACCATCATGAGCAAACCTGTGCCACTCCCCCAGAGTACCCCACAGCCACCCACACAGACCACTCCTACAGGTTGGAGCACTGGCATGGTTCAAGGAGGAGGAGGATGGGGTAGCACTGGCGTACCAGGTGGAAGCATTGCTCAACAGCCAGCCAGACAAGCAGGACCTGAGTCACTGGGATTGTGGGGAGACTTTGGACAACAGCAACAGGGTCCGTCTGCAGCACTTCTGCAACCTAGCCAACAGCAAGTAGCCAACCCATTTGCAGTAAGTGTATGTGTTGGTGGGTGTGTTGTATGTGTAACACTATCCTCTCCTTTGCAGCCCCAGAAAGCTGAAAACAGTGCAAACCCATTCTTCTAGACTAGCTCTGTTTATCCATATTGTTGTCATCTGTACTGCCAAGGATGTGACATTTGTAGAACCAGACACTTTTTATTTTTTGATTTGTGTTATTGATTGTATGCAATTATAGAGCTGGAATATGATAGCTTTATTATCTGAACCTGTATTGCAGATAACAAAGCAGCACATACTGTCTACACACATGCACATATGACACTGATTGCTTAGGAGTGTGAGAAGAACTCTGTATCATTTAGAATGGTCTTGAAATATTTCACTGTGTTCCTTATGCCAGCGTGCAGAGGCACCTACAAAGGGGTGATGGTTGATGATGTGCATGCAAACACAATACACTTACAAGGGGCTTCCAATTGAGAAAGTTCTTAGCCTTTGTGATGTCTGGTTTCCTTCTCTGAGGATCATCTTGGGGTGAAGGTACCACTTTGATTTGGGTTCCTACACCTATACAACCAGGGCATGTGAGGGGTATGGGAGGGAGGGCCATAAAACTGACCCACTTCCTGTTGAATGATACGGGCAAACTCCAAGATAGTGTGTTCTTCCGGATTTCCCTATATGGCAGGCCCCTTTCTAAAGGCTCTGAATACAGGGTGCACTAACCAGGTTTATAGGCAGGCTGTAGTTACTATTCATCAGGAGAATTAGTCCTCGCACAAGGTCACTGTGGTGGTGCCAGAACACATATAGTTAATTCCTGTGGCCCCACAACATGCTCCTAGAACATCACAACATCATGTCCCAAGGTGCTCCTAGAACATCACAACATGTCACAGGATGCTCCTAGAACATCACAACATGTGCTCCTAGAACACCACAACATGTGCTCCTAGAATATCACAACATGTGCTCTAAGAACATCACAACATGTGCTCCTAGAACATCACAACATGTGCTCCTAGAACATCACAACATGTGCTCCTAGAACATCACAACATGTGTTTCTAGAACATCACAACATGTGCTCCTAGAACATCACAACATGTGTTTCTAGAACATCACAACATGTGCTCCTAGAACATCACAACATGCCCCAGGATGCTCCTAGAACATCACAACATGTGCTCCTAGAACATCACAACATGTGCTCCTAGAATATCACAACATGTGCTCTAAGAACATCACAACATGTGCTCCTAGAACATCACAACATGTGCTCTAAGAACATCACAACATGTGCTCCTAGAACATCACAACATGTGCTCCTAGAACATCACAGCATGTGCTCCTAGAACATCACAACATGTGCTCCTAGAACATCACAACATGTGCTCCTAGAACATCACAACATGTGCTCCTAGAACATCACAACATGTGCTCCTAGAATATCACAACATGTGCTCTAAGAACATCACAACATGTGCTCCTAGAACATCACAACATGTGCTCTAAGAACATCACAGCATGTGCTCCTAGAACATCACAACATGTGCTCCTAGAACATCACAACATGTGCTCCTAGAATATCACAACATGTGCTCTAAGAACATCACAACATGTGCTCCTAGAACATCACAACATGTGCTCCTAGAACATCACAACATGTGCTCCTAGAACATCACAACATGTGTTTCTAGAACATCACAACATGTGCTCCTAGAACATCACAACATGTGCTCCTAGAACATCACAACATGCCCAGGATGCTCCTAGAATGCTCCTAAAATGTCATATGTCCCAAGGGTGCTTCTAGGACACTGCAAGTATGGCTCACCTGATATACATAAATGAGCGTGTTTGATTTCCTGGGGAAGAGACCTAGAAAGCAGAGAGCAAAATGTTGACCTGTAGCACTCCAGGAGATAAGACTCCCCTTGGTGCCAAGCAACTTACAGTTAGGGGCTTCCCCTGTAAGGCCTGTATAATAAAGTTGCTGACCACACGTCCTGCACAATTTAGCACATGACGGCACATGACATCACATGACATCACACAACATCCATATGATATTTCAAAACAATGACACCAGCATTATCCTTAAACTGAGAATATTAGGGGGTGGGGAGGATAATTTAGGTATTCAGAACACATAGGCTTATGCTTAATAAGAGTGCTAATCCTTATTTGAATGGAGGGAGTGGTTAGGGGTGTGATGTAAAGAGTATACTGTTAAACATACAGCTATGTGAAAACAACACTAACACCGTATACCATCACCTTACCTAGTCATATACCATCATCCATACCTAGCCACCTACCATCATCCTTACCTGCCACCTACCATCATCCTTACCTAGCCACCGACCATCATCCTTACCTTAGTCACGTACCATCACCCTTACCCCAGTCACCTACCATCATCCTTACTTAGTCACCTACCATCACCCTTACTTAGTCACCTACCATCATCCTTACTTAGACACCTACCATCACCATTACTTAGTCACCTACCATCAACCTTACCCCAGTCACCTACCATCACCCTTACCATCAAACATGTGCATCTTAGGACCATAAGTGTTGAAAATCCTTGCAACTCTGACCTCAACATTCTCCTGATCAGGAATAAAATTCCAACGTATGGGCATACACCAAACATGCACACACAGACACATACACACACACACACACCTGCTTAGCGTATGCATACACCATTGTCTCTGCAAGTCTCTTTCCTTCATCATAGCAGGCCCTTGGTCCAACAGGATTCACATTGCCCCAGTATTCCTCTGTCTGAGGATGCTCCTGTTAATTAAACACAATAACTAATGCCGAGAAGGTACTAGCAAATCCTCCTCCCCACTGCTTTCCACCATTGGATTCTTTTGTATACTATTGGACACGTCCACAGTATGGGCTTGCCCAGTCCATATACAGATGGGTGCCCAGTCCATGCACTGTGGCAAGGCAAGAAGCCTCCCCCGGCCCTGAAGCAAGCTCAGAAGCAAAGGTTCTAACGTAGTGGATCTTTTAGAATTCACAAAATTTTCTAACAAGTTTTCTGTGATACCAGCTTCAATACTTAGCCTAGTGCATTTTATAATAATGACATTATTAAGTCAGGTACAAACAAACTGATATTGACACAAATGATGCAGGACCTAAAGCTACACCTAACCAAATGAACTAAGGTCACTGAAATTTTTAATGTTCAACAGCTCATAATTTTATAACCATAAAACTTTGGGTACACTAATGTACAGCGATTTGGTGAGGGACAATATATAGGTGGGAAATGGCAGACGTGTTATTTGGATGGCTCAAATGCATACATAATGACATGTAGTAATTTCAAACGTGTCTTTTTAATTAACTACACCTGCCACTCCCCCTACACCTGCCACTCCCCTACACCTGCTACCCCCCCCCATACTCTTGCACTCAATACATGTGTGGAGGCTGTTGTCCCTCTGCACTTGGCCATAATACACATGGCATCCATCCACCCCGCCCTCACAGGGAACATGTGCTGGGGGCGTGGCTTACACACCTTAGGGTCTCCATACACCTCCGACGTGGAGGCTAGGAGAACCTTGGCTTTAACCCTCTTTGCCAGACCTTGTACAGATGGAAGACGAGCAATTAAAGATTTGAGGTAGGTGGGCGTGTCTCATTACCTAGTATGTTCAGTGTCCCCACAACGTTGGTTTTTATGGTCTTGATGGGGTTAAACATGTATTTGACAGGAGAAGCAGGAGAAGCCAAATGATATATCTCATCCACTGGAAAAGTATGAGGGCAGTATGGTCACTCATTCCCTTACCACCTACACCATATCCCTCCTACCCCTCACCTCACCTCTACCCCCTCACCTCCTATCTCCTCACCTCCTACCTCACTATCTCACCTCCTACCCCTCACTACCTACCCTCACTACCTACCCTCACCTCCTACCCCTCACTACCTACCCTCACCTCCTACCCCTCACTACCTACCCTCACCTCCTACCCCTCACTACCTACCCTCACCTCTTACCCTCACTACCTACCCTCACCTCCTACCCCTCACTACCTACCCTCACCTCCTACCCCTCACTACCTACTCTCACCTCCTACCCCTCACTACCTACCCTCACCTCCTACCCCTCACCTCCTCACTACCTACCCCTCACCTACCCATCACTACCTACCCCCTCTCCTTCATACCCCTCACCTCCTACCCCTCACTACCTACCCCCTCTCCCTCATACCCCTCACCTCCTACCACCCCCTCACCTACCTAACTCCTCTCCTTCATATACCTCACCCCCTACAACTAACCCTCAATCATTGTTGGAGTCACAACGTCATGGCTACGCAGCTCAAAGTTCTCATGTCCAACCCTACAGATAGAGGTAAGTGGTTAAGATAGTGGGGTGGAGTGGGGGAGATGGGGTGAGTGGTGAGGGGTGGGATGAGGGGAATGGATGAGGCGGTGGGTGAGGGGGATGGGGTGAGGGTGAGGTGAGGAAGGTGGAATTAAATGAAACTGGAATGATCTGATGACACAACAATGAAGAAGAGACAAAGTGGAGAGACCTAATAACTGACCACTGTTCCAAGTTGCTTTTACGTCCTGTGAAGAAGTTATCCACAACAGTTACCTGATGAATAATATGAAGTTCATGATGAACAAGGTCATATGATGAACAAGGTGAGTTACATGATGAACAAGGTGAGTTACATGATGAACAAGGTGAGTTACATGATGAACAAGGTGAGTTACATGATGAACAAAGAACACAAGGTTCATGAGGATCAAAGGAAGTACAATATATGAAGTTGCAACAAAAGAACATACAACATACAGTGCTTTCACACCTGTCCTTATGGGCCCCACCCATCCTTATGGGCCACACCCATCCTTATGGACCCCACCCATCCTTATGGGCCACACCCCCTCACCTCGTGTCCATCCATCATAAGCTGGTCAACAAGATGAGAGCCCACAAACCCTGCACCACCAGTTATCTAGGACCAGACCCAGACATCTAGGGAACTGGTAATTTGCCTCATAATAAACAAACCAATATTCGCTTTTTCTGAGTCTGTGCAAGACGTCTAACTTTTGGGAACTGTTTGTTTGAGCTGAGTCATGTGTGAAAAGCATTAGACAGTAGCAGTGTGAAGTATGATGATCATGGGTAGTGTGATGTGTGCAGTGTGATGTGTGCAGTGTGATGTGTGCAGTGTGATGTGTGCAGTGTGATATGTGTGATGTGTGCAGTGTGATGTGTGCAGTGTGATGTGTGCAGTGTGCAGTGTGATGTGGGCAGTGTGACGTGGGCAGTGCAATGGTGATGGTATATGCAGGTAATGTGTGAGTGTGATGTGTGCAGTGTGATGCGTGACAATGTGAAGTGGACAGTGATGAAAAGCAGTGCACTTCATGTCCTCAAGTGAACATGTGGATGTAACATAATAACAGCCCAACCTACATCACTGTCACAGTCTTATCTTCTATCCTCTTAAGCACAGCACTGAGAAAAAGAATAATGTTCAAATCTGCACGCCACAAAAGATGACGCAACTCATCCTCGAGGTATTTGACCCGTGTCTCCATCTTCGTGAGCTCCTTATATGGTGGAGAAAAGAC
This sequence comes from Eunapius fragilis, assembly GCA_963681505.1. Lineage (NCBI taxonomy): Eukaryota > Metazoa > Porifera > Demospongiae > Spongillida > Spongillidae > Eunapius > Eunapius fragilis. Next base: position 635,087 of record OY811985.1, read on the forward strand.
AGTGAGGGGACGAGGAAGAAGGAAGGTAGAAGTGTCTTGGCAAATGAAGCCACCCACCTCTCGTATCATAGTAACCACTTCGAGACGAATGTCGGCCATTGATGCTATGACAGATGGCACGGCCTGCCTGTAAATATCCACCAGTTAACGCTATCGGAGAGCACATTTCTTGCGTCCCCCACCCACGTGTGTTTATACGTACCTGCTCGCCGACCACCCCAAGGCGTAGAAAAGCAAGGCTACAGAACAGAAGAAAACCGAATATTCAATATGGTTTCTACAGCTTCACTGGTTTTATATACATGAGGTGGCTGCGCAGCACAGCAGTACCCAAGGCAGTCGACTTCTACCCCCGCACACCATTTTTTTCCCCCGAGAATACGATGACATCATAGATATTAGTTGAAATTATTAATTAGAAAGCTGATTGATTTAAATTAAGGTACCCACACGTTTGTGTTCAAGGGGGGGGGGGGGGGGGGGGGGGGGGGAGGGGGGGGGTCCGGGGGATCCGGACCCCCACCAGTTTCAGGCGTCAATATGGATAGATAGTCTGTGTCACCAAGTACGGAACCCCCAAAAGCTCCCTCCCGCACCCTCCCCCTATTAGTTATTTATGTCGGACCCCCCCCCCTTTCAGAATTCCTGTATCCGCCCCTGGTGTTTCTAGATCTCTTGTAGTCATAGAAGAATTACGTTATTTAAGTTAGTGTTATTTAAGTGAGGTTCCAACAAATTCCCCTATACATGTAGCGCTTGAAGGTTCAAGCGCTAAATGTATTGGAGAATTTGTTGGAACCCAGGCCTAAGCTAATTTGATTCCCCTCACGATGCCAATATCTGGAAGTCCGGCTGCACTAGTGGCCCATTAGAAAACTTGTTCAGTACATTGAGTTAATAGAATAAACGAATTCGCGTGAACCATGAATTAACGTCCCACGCAATCATTTGTAAAGCTTTGTAAAAAAAAAAATTTTAAAGTACAGCTCACGACGATACACAAAAAAAGACTCATAAACCCATAGCCTACACATAACCTGACATGATAATAAATGTTTTAACGGCCTGCTAGAAGTGAATGAGGAAGGCATCAAAGAACGTGGCAAAGGAAAGGGAGTAAGGACAACATGGAACTCCCTGAACACTGCTGCCTGATGGAGGCTTTGGGACCACCACCTTGATCTTGCCTCCAGCACATAGTTTGACCACAAGGGAGCTGTGTGTGGTGACAGTAGGCTGTTCCACTGATCCATCAGCAGGAGATGCGTAGGACTGCGCATACACTTTAGAGCGAGAGTTGGTGCTACAGTTTGAATTGATGAGCACTTGATGAAAGACAGCCCTGTTCTGGGCTAAATCCTTGTCCACTTGGAAGTACACCTGGCTAGATATGAAGTAGTAGCCACTTTGAGGCACCTGGAGTGATTGGTCACTAGCATTGAAGTTCATGCCGCCATCAACAAAAGCCAAGCCATCAGTACTGCTGCATTCCCAGGAGAGGCTGTAATACAAAGGTTGGTCTGGAGGAATAACGCAAAATGATAACATTCCCATCTATACACGTTTCTTACTATCTCCATATGATATGTTAGGGCCTGAGCCTCTGATGTGGGCGGCGGGTATTGACTGTAGCCGAAAGTGGGCGGAGGACATGCATGATGAAAAGCTACGATGATGTTCATAGCTATTACCGAATCGTTACTTGAATAGCAGGACTGTGGGACTACTTCTTGAACTATTACAGGTGAAAATGATAGTTTAACAATAGCAACACATGGTGAACCTACCGTTACTACCGAGTGACGATCGTTGCGCACGTGACTATAAGAGGGGGAATCAAAAAAAATTTAATTTTCAGGTTAATTGCGATGTCTATTACCTCAAATTCGTATTGGGGCGTTATCACTGTAGTTGTTGAGTCTTGTTTGGTGCGCGCAGCCAATGCCAAATACGTGAGGCAGAGGAAAGCTGCAAATAATGTAGCTGCAACTGCCAAGAGAATTGTCCTAACAACGCCAACTGTTCTGGTGACGGTGTAAACGTTTGATTCTTCCCTTCCGATCATTTTGAACCGAATTCCAAAGATAATGATTTCATTGCCACCTTTTGATTCATATTTATATAAATGGAACTGACAGTTTCCCAAACTTTCCTTCACCCACGGATGGTCCGGGAATGCAGGTTGTGATAACGAATGAGGTGTTTGGTCTGTACAGTTGTACCGGCCCAGTGCATGTATGCAGCTATAGTTGCCTGGCGGGGAAAATACCAACTACTGTATTGGAACAAAGTTAGGATACAAAAGTAAATTATTCATGTAAACAACTGGTACTATAGGCCTTCCTCTGTTAAGAGCTGATGAAACTGGAGACACTGAAAGAGATGGGAGGAGGAAGAAGAGATGGGAGGAGGAAAGAGAGATGGGAGGAGGAAGGAGAGATGGGAGGAGGAAGGAGAGATGGGAGGAGGAAGAGATGGGAGGTGGAAGGAGAGATGGGAGGAGGAGGGAGAGATGGGAGGAGGAAGGAGAGATGGGAGGAGGAAGGAGAGATGGGAGGAGGAAGGAGAGATGGGAGGAGGAAGGAGAGATGGGAGGAGGAAGGAGAGATGGGAGGAGGAAGGAGAGATGGGAGGAGGAAGGAGAGATGGGAGGAGGAAGGAGAGATGGGAGGAGGAAAGAGAGATGGGAGGTGGAAGGAGAGATGGGAGGAGGAAGGAGAGATGGGAGGAGGAAGAAGAGATGGGAGGAGGAGGGAGAGATGGGAGGAGGAAGGAGATATGGGAGGAGGAGGGAGAGATGGGAGGAGGAGGGAGAGATGGGAGGAGGAAGGAGAGATGGGAGGAGGAAGGAGAGATGAAAAAGAGATGGGAGCAAGTGAGATAATGAGGTAATGCTTGGACAGAAGGAAGGGAGGAGGAGATAGAAGGGAGGGAGAAGGAGACAGAAGAGAGGGAGAAGGAGAGAGAAGGGAAGGAGGAGAGAAAAGAAAAGGAGGAGGAGAGGGAAGGAAAGAAGGAGAGAGAAGTGAATATTAATGTTGCATAAAGTGTGACAACATTAAGAGCATTATTATGAAAACCCAAAACTATCAACTCTTTAAGTTATATCCATGAAACTTCAATTACTTCATTTAACCCTTACACATGCTATTTGCATAACCATTACAGATCCTTACGTGTTGCTTAAATTGTCAACTTACAACTTGAACCATGGTAGATATTTAGCTGCTGCCATTGTCAGCTGTTCGGGTGCAACGCCTATTAAGGTCTGCTGTGATGCCGGAATTATATATTTACAAACCAAACTTTATCACCTAGGTCATATTGAAAAGTTGGTCAATCAAAAAAAAAAAGATAATACCCTTAGGAAGAACATTCAACCTCCCCCACCCCCACCTCACCAGTGCAGTGATCAGAACTGTGTACAACACTACATACATGTGTGGAGTGCGATATCTGTGTATGATATGTCAAATATACATGTATGTAACACTCCATATACATGTATGGATGGTACATATAAGTATGAACTGTATTTTCTTATAACGCGTATCAATACAATTATCATGCCAGCAATAGTTTATTATTCTACTGTTCATTGAAGCTACATGCAATACAAATGTCAGCTGCAATACTGATGTTTATTTTCTCTTTCCACTTGTTATTTGCTTACTAATAAGGACTCATGCAGTCATGCATTCCTCCCAGTACTCTATGAAAGAACTAGGTAATGAGTGATAAGGAAGGGTGTGGTTGCATGAAGGAAGGGGTGTGGTTGCATGAAGGAAGGGTGTGGTTGCATGAAGGAAGGGTGTGGTGAAGAAAGGGTGTGGTTGCATGAAGGAAAGGATGTGGTTGCATGAAGGAAGGGGTGTGGTTGCATGAAGGAAGGGGTGTGGTTGCATGAAGGAAGGAGTGTGGTTGCATGAAGGAAGGGGTGTGATTACATGGGGGAAGGGATGTGGTTGGTGCACATACATGTAGCCCAGTAACCATTGGTGCTCACATCCAGTGGCCTGTGAGAATGAAGGGGAAGAGGAAGGGCAGGAGGAAGAGGGAGGGGAGGAGGAAGAGGGAAAGGAGGAGGAAGAGGGAGGGGAGGAGGAATAGGGAGGGGAGGAGGAAGAGGGAGGGGAGGAGGAAGAGGGAGGAGGAGAGGGAGGGGAGGAGAAAGAGGGAGGGGAGGAGGAAGAGGGAGGGGAGGAGGAAGAGGGAGGGGAGGAGGAAGAGGGAGGGGAGGAGGAAGAGGGAGGGGAGGAGGAAGAGGGAGGAGGAAGAGGGAGGGGAGGAGGAAGAGGGAGGGAGGAGGAAGAGGGAGGGGAGGAGGAAGAGGGAGGGGAGGAGGAAGTGGGAGGAGGAAGAGGGAGGGGAGGAGGAAGAGGGAGGAGGAAGAGGGAGGGGAGGAGGAAGAGGGAGGAGGAAGAGGGAGGGAGGAGGAAGAGGGAGGGAGGAGGAAGAGGGTGGGAAGGAGGAAGAGGGAGGGAAGGAGGAAGAAGGAGGGGCAACAGCTGCAATGAATGAGGCTCTAGCACAGTTTCATTGGCAGAATTACCAGAGATACATATCCCCACTGTACCTCCCCATATCCCCACTGTACCTCCCCATATCCCCACTGTACCTCCCCATATCCCCACGTACACTCCCCAAATCCCTTAAAAGATCCCTCATGTCAGCATTCCCACAGGTAAGTGTCTATTAGTGGTGTTATGTCATCACATTACATCAGGCAGGTAGCAGAAACAGCATTACAACACACACACATACTCAGATACAATAACATATTACATCACAAATTGGTTGTCATGGTAATAACTGGCGGCCAAGAGCAACTTGTCTCAGCAACTAAAAAAGCCTGCAGGTGAGTCTCTTGTCCGTACGGGCAACATGGCATGGAGTCTGGGTTGTCCGGTATGGTGACCCATATCCTGCTCCCCCTGCACAACATCACGATATCGGCCACGTAGGTGGAGGTGGCTGTGCTCTCTCCATTGGCTGGCTGGACATGTCCAGTGGATGAGTACCCCTTGAGGGTGATGTCCGGTATGTTCGTCCGTGTGGCACATGACCTTCGGATGTTCAACTGGTGAAAAACAGACCTGGTCTGGGCCTCGCTGACTTGGAAGTATACCTGACTGGATACGTAGTAGTAGCCACACTTAGGGACGTACAGTGATTGGTCGCTCTGGTTGAATGACATGCCTCCATCAACAAATGCCATCCCGTTCCTTGTATCGTAGCAGGACCACCTCGTCTGATAAACGGGGCTTTCCCCATCTGCAATCAGACCACGCCTTTGAACACCTGGACCAATGTGTGCTAATAACGTACCCTGACCCCCACTGGGCTTAAACTTCATTCCGGTTCCCTTAATGTGGGCGGCTGGAACCTAGGCAAGAATAAGTTATGAACACATCACACAATACATCACACATCACTTGTCACTCATCACACATGATGCATCACACATCACATCATTCATCACTTGTCACACATCACTCATCACACATCACACATCACATATCACTCATCACACATCACACATCACATATCACTCATCACACATCACACATCACATATCACTCGTCACTTGTCACACATCACTCATCACACATCACTCACTCCTGATCCATCAGCAGAGCTGCAGGAGATGTCATAGCCTGAGGGGTGGGGTTTAGTGGGTCCATTGGTGGTTGACCAAGAGGGTAGTACTCACCTGTTGCTGGGAGAGGAGGCATGACTGTTGGCCTCTGCTGAGTGGAGGATGATGACATCACACTAGACAGAGTACCATTTGTAGCATCAGTTGGAGAGGAAGTTGATGGAACTTCCCTCCGCTTTAGCAACACTCTGGACAGTTTGTGCTCTGCAATCTTAATCAGATCAGTGAGAAAGGATTAACACATATGTGGTTTTCCCCCTCCCCTCAATTCTCACCTCCCAGAATAGCTTTGCTTTCATCTCCAAGCCTACATCATCATGAATTGATCGTATCTCACCAGAGGTGTCTGTTGTATTCTGGGTAGTCACAGCTACCACGGCAATGGTTGCCATAGTAACGGTAGCTACCCCTATTGCAAGGCATCCCTTCAACCAGTTACGCCTGGTATGTTGGTTGGTTACAACAACAGGCAACGTTAGAGTACTCATCTCTACAAATGAGGGGCAGGAAAGAGGGTAAGGTAAGTAAACATAGCGTAACCGAGTTTAAAACTTAATTTTTTACATCGCAAAACCCACCAACCTTTTGTTGTAGACACTGTGTGAAGGCAGTATTTACTATTGAAGTATGGTTACGAGTTTAGTCCTTTTATACTCAATGCCTGCTGTATATTCCAGTAATTCATTGAGGTAACCATTCATTGCACTAGCCGCTTCTGTGGAACAGAAACAGATTCACTGAGAAAAATTAAATACACATTAGGTCAAAACACATACCTTTTATGGATATTCCGCTCATTCAAATCATACCATGGTGGTCACCAATCCATTAATCACCTTGGAAGACAGGAGAGAAAACATTAGGAAACGTTTAAATGTATTACAGGATTAAAACTTGAACCAGTATAATCCCTGATTCTCCCCTCAATCCCTAAAATGGAACCACAAGGGCATCAATAGTAAGATGCCTTCCCTTTCAAAAGTAAAGGTCATAAATTATCAGAGGAGACATTTTGTACCGACCGCAAGTGTAGAGAGAATGCTTGCTTCTGTGCGACCTTAATAGACAATTGGCAGCATCTTTGGAAATGCTGGGAAAAGGTGAATTGCACTACACGATAACTAGTGGAATACTGATACGTGGAATGTATACTACAGCTAGCTTCAATTAAAATCATTGCCATTTGACCAGGTAAACATTTAGCATAGTTATTCATAGTTATTAATTGATGTATGCTTGCTATTAACAGGTAATGCTGGAAGACTAAGCAATAAGAGAAACAGATGGAAGACATAAAATATAGCGCATACGTGTGTTGAAGGCATTTATGTTGCGATTGTGCGTGCGTGTGTGTGTGTGTGTGTGTGTGTGTGTGTGTGTGTGTGAAAGACAGCAGCGATATATTAATCCTTATAGTTACAGATGCCTCAGAGCTGCATGGACCGAACACCAGATAAGAAAGGAAAGTTAATGAATGTTAGCTACACCATTGTAAACAATCGATTACCTCCCTCGGAGAGGTTTAGAAGAAATGACTGGTGGGATATACAGTTCGTCTAATCGATGAATCTTATTTCATACTACCTGCATTTTCTAAGAAACATTTTATCTCGACCAAGTGGTCCATCTTACATTGAATTGTATGTCAGAGCAATTACGCAAATAAAATACGTGGTTTCACCGATCCATAGCCCCCTCACTGCAATGACTTAAGTCTAGTTTTATTTTATTTTATTTTTTCACGGTCAAAACAATGCATATAGCTGTTTCGCTAACACATGTCTGTGCTACCGAACTTAAAAAAACGTTGACACTGACAGGTTCTCATTGTACGCAAGGTTGGCGCGCGCGTGTGACTAATGCTAGCTAGCCGGCTAGCCGTAACAAAACACCTGAAATGGGGGGTTGAAGTCTTTATGCTCAACCCTTGCCCTGCACTGATGCACTCATGGTACGAACCTCGCTGCGGTTGGCGTACCATACTGATAGATGAGTCCTCTATATGTGCATGCACATACTATGGCCGGAACGTATGCGCATGCGTATTTTTTCCAACGACGAAGCCATAGCGGTAAAGTACCTCTCGGAATTCTGTCAGCATGCATTTGAAAATAGGATTCACCGGGCAATTGCAGTATACATATAAGGTGTGGACACCCCCAGCTCAACTCATAATTACACTGTGGATATTCAACCGCTGTTAGACTGCGTATTGTATGAAGTGTACACAATGCTCGGTAGTCGTGAATGCTTGTATAGTGTATTCGTTGAAAGCACAATTTTTGAGCGGCCCCTTTTATGGACATGCCACTCAATGTTATTCATTTGCAGTGAAGACGAACAATCTCTATGTCCCAACGTATACATGGGACAGTGTCCAGCAAAATCACCCTTCTGGGTAGTTTTTCAAGATTTCAATTTTTTTGATTTTCCGTGAACTCCAAAGAGCTTCTATCAAATGGTCCGTACGCACCCTAAATTGGACTATCCATCATAAAGTTATTAGGCACTGAATTTATAATTAGTCATACATTTCAACGCGAGCGTTACTTTTCTTTTGCCTGTCCTGGAAAATTTGAAAAAGTATCACAAGGGTGATTTTGCTGGACACTGTTCCATATACATTTATAACCACACCTGTTACAACCTGTACGGTCAATTGTTTTTTCGTTAAATGTGCCAAGACTTACTACATCACCACAAACATTGCACATTTTAAATGTGCATGGATTGGCAGTCATGACAGCATACAGCAATGTAACCTTTTACAGTGGAAAGGCTTCACCAACCAAGCATGCATGCTCTTTGTTGAGCTTAATGCCCCCCCCCCCCCCCCCCCCAAAAAATAAATAAATAAAAGAAAGCAGCATTACCTCAACCTTATTCTCAAGCTAAGGTGATTAAACTACCCTGCAAGGTATCCATCAGCCTCCTTTGCAATCAGCTAAGCCAGCACAGTACACAACTAACTGTAATGGTTGGCTTATAAGAGGCAACTAACTGTAATGGTGGGCTTATAAGAGGCAACTAACTGTAATGGTTGGCTTATAAGAGGCAACTAACTGTAATGGTGGGCTTATAAGAGGCAACTAACTGTAATGGTGGGCTTATAAGAGGCAACTAACTGTAATGGTGGGCTTATAAGAGGCAACTAACTGTAATGGTGGGCTTATAAGAGGCAACTAACTGTAATGGTTGGCTTATAAGAGGCAACTAACTGTAATGGTGGGCTTATAAGAGGCAACTAACTGTAATGGTGGGCTTATAAGAGGCAACTAACTGTAATGGTGGGCTTATAAGAGGCAACTAACTGTAATGGTGGGCTTATAAGAGGCAACTAACTGTAATGGTTGGCTTATAAGAGGCAACTAACTGTAATGGTACTAACTGTAATGGTTGGTTTAATGTGAGGATGTGTTCTTTGGATGTTGTGCCTTTTAACAATAAGCCGACACATACTGCTTTGCACACAACACTGAATGCCATGGTGGAACAACGAGCTCCACTTAGCATAGGTGTACAAAAATGACCAGAGGCAGCTGCACCCCACAGATGGTTACACATCAGGGCCCCCAACCAACAAATGGGAACAAGTGGGAGTGGCATAACACAGATTGCCATGGGAACAAACAAGTGGGAGTGGCATAACACATTGCTATGGGAACAAACAGGTGGGAGTGGCATAAAACAGATTGCTATGAGAACAATGGGAGTGGCATATAATGCCAGTTGTCCACATCTCCCTTGCGAACATTCAAGCTGTCCATTTGAGGCACCTGTAGTCAGAAAATATTAATATATGTTAGACATATGCACACATAGCTGCCCTACCTCGTATCCACATGCATCCCCAGACACTTGGCACTGCAATACTTTGCTCCACAGGTCACGCAGGTGTAATTGGAAGGAAATGTGAGAAGTTGTGGTCAAGAAAAAAATGATGATGATGGTAGTGGTGATGATGATGATGATGATGATAGTAGTGGTTGTGATGATGATGGTAGTGGTGGTGATGATGATAGTGGTGGTGATGATGATGATGATAATGATGATGGTGATGATGATGGTAGTGATGATGATGGTAGTGATGATAATGATGGTAGTGGTGGTGGTGGTGATGATGATGATGGTAATGATGATGTGATGATGATGAATCCAAATATATGCTTATGCCCCCTATTTGTGTATACATATGTCCGCTGATGTGACATCAACTAATAATGTCATCACTGTTAATAATTGTCCAGCTGGGGTTCACATCAAAAGGATATCCACAAACTGAACACAGATGTCGTGGAGGGAATGGACTGGTTGGGGCAGTGGCCGTCAAATAGGATGGTCCCTGGATGTTTTCCTTGAAAGAGAAAGATGACACTGGTGATGCTCCACCCCCAACTATTTAAACTCACTAGTTCTTCAAGAAGAGTCTGGAACGTTTTTCTAAATCTCTAGGTTACGACTGCGATTCAGGTGGTCTAATCGTACATCCTAAAAAGCGCTAACCTGTTTAAAATGGTCGGCCTTAGTTCTAGTCTTTTTCTTTCTTTTGCCTATGAAGACAGCTTCAAGGTCAAGAAAACAAATAGAAGCAAAGGACAGCACCAACTTTCAGTTCCATCTGCAAAAGAGGGCAGCTTAGATTTCACCGCCAAATGTGCAAATGCTGCGTGCGGATCATCGTGAAAATTGTCTCGTTCCAACGCTTCTAGTTGCCTTTGCTGCCTCCGCTTTCTCGTGGCTTCGTCTAGAATCCTACGCTGGAGCATAGCATCTCCGGAACGCGTACGACCTTAAGTAGCCCCAAAAAAAAATTAACAGCATACACAAAACAGCTAGCACTCACTAGCATCCTTTTTCTCGCTCATCTTTCATACCTCGTTCCCAGGCCTACTTAGTCTGGGTACTTGTAGCTGTTTACTGAATCAGAGAAGATGGGTTGCGACGGAGGATCGATACCCAGGAGGGAGGAGATGGTAAAGCTTAAGAAGAAGGAACAAAAGGTACTCAGGGGCTTTAACTGGACTATTGGAGTTGAGTTATTTTTAACAGGCCGAAAAAGATGTGGAGCTAATGGCCAAGTGGCGACATTGCGCACTTAGTGGAGAAGAACTTAAAATTCCAATTGTAGCCTGTGACCTTGGAAGGTTTGTTTTGACCGTTTTTCGTATCCAAGATGCTTGTTTGTGTCTTGCTGGGTTAATGTATATTTGGCTGTTTTTGTAATTGCGCCGATGTACTAGTATCAGGTTGGTTTGTTGCCAGCCGGCAGAGACGTCAACTTACGTAATTTTATCCGTGAGACGGAAGTAACCCCTGTCTGTTTTGAAAGTGTTCTGCTTGAAGAACTATCTCTTACTATATGTGTTAGTAACTATCTCATAGCTTAAGAAGTTTTATGGGAGCAGAACGCATTCACAACAGACAGGGGCTACTTCAGTCTCACGGATAAATTACGTAAGTTTACGTCTCTGCCAGCGAAGCGGCTTGTTGTACCACGCACGCGTGTATGTCCTTTAGACCCGGAGTTTCAAGTACACGTACAATACTGCCTCGTCCTTGTACCAGCTTTTTTTGTGTAATGTGATGTGTACATGTGCACCGTGTATGTGTGTGTATGTGTGTGTGAGTGAGTGAGTGAGTATGTGAGTGAGTGAGTGATTGATTGATTGAGTGATTCCACACCTTTCAACCACTATCAGGATGTACAACAAAGAGCCATTGCTTTTGGCTCTCCTTGACAAGGCCAATGTGCCAGAGTTGGTCAAGCACATCAGGTCAATGAAGGTGAATATGGTAGTGTGATTGGTTGAAATCCCCTTCCTTATCTGTCACCCCTTCCCCCCCCCCCCCCCCCATGTGTCCGTTTCCAGGACATTGTTGAGATAAATCTCACTTCAAACCCTGGCTACAAGCCAAGTGACAAAGCTGATGTTTACAATGACGTACAGGCATCTAAGTATGTTTGTCCCATCAGCAACCTGGAGATGAGCGGGAGATACAGGTTTGTTGGTATATGGGAGGAGGGAGGGGATAGAATCTCTCTGGGAGATCACCTAGCCAACACATGGTCCCTCTGGTGGACTTCATTTACCTGCAGTAACTTGAATGTCATTGGAACATTGCCTGTAGAATGATTAGGTTGTGGAGGTGCTGTGCTGTTGTGAGGGTGCTGTTGTGAAGATGCTGTTGTGAGGGTGCTGTTGTGAGGTGCTGTTGTGGGGTGCTGTTGTGGAGATGATGTTGTGGGGTGCTGTTGTGAGGTTGCTGTTGTGGGGTGCTGTTGTGGGGTGCTGTTGTGGAGATGCTGTTGTGGTGATGCTTGTTGTGGAGGTGCTGTTGTGGAGATGCTGTTGTGAGGGTGCTGTTGTGAAGTTGCTGTTGTGGGGTGCTGTTGTGAGGGTGCTGTTGTGGAGATACTGTTGTGAGGGTGCTGTTGTGGAGATGCTGTTGTGAGGGTGCTGTTGTGGAGATGCTGTTGGGTGCTGTTGTGGGGTGCTGTTGTGGAGATGCTGTTGTGAAGATGCTGTTGTGAGGGTGCTGTTGTGGGGTGCTGTTGTGAAGTTGCTGTTGTGGGGTGCTGTTGTGAGGGTGCTGTTGTGGAGATACTGTTGTGAGGGTGCTGTTGTGGAGATGCTGTTGTGAGGGTGCTGTTGTGGAGATGCTGTTGGGTGCTGTTGTGGGGTGCTGTTGTGGAGATGCTGTTGTGAAGATGCTGTTGTGAGGGTGCTGTTGTGGGGTGCTGTTGTGGGGTGCTGTTGTGGGGTGCTGTTGTGGAGATGTTGTGAAGATGCTATTGTGAAGATGCTGTTGTGAGGGTGCTGTTGTGGGGTGTTGTTGTGGGGTGCTGTTGTGGAGATGCTGTTGTGAAGATGCTGTTGTGAGGGTGCTGTTGTGGGGGTGCTGCTCAATATGTTTGGTGGCTCAACCACAGCCATGAGCTGTGTGCATGAATCAGTGAACACTTGCTGTTTGATAGGATGGGCTGAATATGAACAATAAGGGATGGGAAGGAAAGGGTGAGGCCACTTGGGGGGGGGGGGGGGGGTATTGGGTGGTCTGTGACTGTGCTGATTGCTATATTAGCTCTGTACTGGGTCAATTCACCATCTTTGTGTTCTCAGGTTTGCATTCTTGCGTGGTTGTGGTTGTGTATTCGCCGAGAAAGCCTTGAAAGAAGTGCCAGAACAAACATGCACCAAGGTATGATAACACTGCTGGATATTGGGGCCAAGGTCTGTATGTATGTAAAGGGGCCAAGGTCTGGGCCAAATTTGCACTTCTGTGATTTGTTAGAATAATTGTAAACTGAACTTTAAAAAAATAATAAAAAGGGGTCAGACTTGCTGTGTGCTGGCACTTTGGCTCACATACGTCTCATTTATATGCAGTGTGGAAAGCCCTTCACCCCCAATGACATCACCATCATTTATGGGACAGAGGAGGACATGAAACGTCAGACGGAGCGGATGGAGGAACGAAGGCAGCAGGAGAAGGTGACCAAGGTAAATGGTTCAGAGTGTGTGTGTGCTTGCTGTCTGTCTGATTCCCCTTTCTGTACACCCACCAGCGCAAGAGGAAGGCTGAGGTGGCCGCGTCAGTGGACCTGGTACCAGAAGCAGCACCTCAACTACTGGAACCCAGAGAGCAAGATCACCCTGAGCAGCCGGTTAAGAGCAAGCCTAAGCTGGCTGGTGGGGGCAGCAGTAAGCTGGTTGTGCACCACCAGCCCAAGCTCTCCTTCAAAGCAGCTGCCAGTCAGATTGCTCCAGCGGGTGCTGCTAAGCAGTCCTCCTCGTCCACACTCAACACTGCGTCAGTGGTGTCCCACGTAGCCCACAAGGCTACTGAAGAGCTCAGATACAAGACTGTTGCTGATGACCCCAATGCCAGGGAGGCGTACAAGTCTTTGTTTCTCTCAGGTGCCAAGGATGAACCCAAGAATAAGGCACACTGGGTCACGTATTTTCCTTACCACTGATGCATTCTAGACTACTTACGGTCTTCTGTTGTGTGCTCTCTGTCTTGTCATTATGTTCAGAAACCCTTTCTATGAGCATTGTAAAATACAACATTATAACCACTTGATAACACCAAAGGGCACACACTCTTCATTACAATAAAATGTTCTATCTGCACAACTGACCATCACTGCTCAGATATGGCAAGGAAAATTAACATACAATCCCCATGTCTAAGGAATGATTGCCAAACGTCAAAAAAAAAAAAAAAAGGGTATATAGAATACAGTGCACTCACACATGCCAGAGGCTAAAGACAGCACAAATCACATGTCAACTTGTTTAAAAAGAAACCACTAGCTTATGGATGTGTGTGTAAACGTCACATAAGGTCCACCAGATAGGGCAGCAGTGTCAGTTTTCATGAGGCCTGCTTCCTTCAGTAGTTTCACCTCTAGAGCCCCCCCTTCCCCTGCCATTATACCCTCCTCGACGTTGTCTTTGCGGCTTGGGGCCGTTGTCATACTGGCCACGCCCATTCTGATCACCTCGGTAACCACCGTATCCACCATATCCACCTCTCCTGTACTGGTTATGTGGTGGTCTCCTGCGATCAGGGGGAGGGGCCTGATCGTTCTCACTAGGGCTCACGGTAGCATCATCACCCCCATCCTTCACCTCCTCAACATCAGGACTGGAGTCATTTCTCTCCTCACTGGACTGGTGAGCCTGTTGCTCCTCCACCATTGCCTTCTGTTGTGGCTGCTGTTCACCATTTCCAACAACATCACCCGTCTCCTGTTGCTCTGGAACAGATCTGAACAAGGATGATGACACACAATAACATACCATGAAAATAACTAACTACACTTGGCAGTCAATGCCACTTATCACATGATTGATCTATCACCTTCCACCACCCTCATTTGCCCCTCCCTCACCACCCTCATTTGCCCCTTCCCTCCCTCACCACCCTCATTTGCCCCTTCCTTCCCTCCCTCACCACCTCATTTGCCCCTTCCTTCCCTCCCTCACCACCTCATTTGCCCCTTCCCTCCCTCACCACCTCATTTGCCCCTTCCTTCCCTCCCTCACCACCTCATTTGCCCCTTCCTTCCCTCCCTCACCACCTCATTTGCCCCTTCCTTCCCTCCCTCACCACCTCATTTGCACCTTCCCTCCCTCACCACCTCATTTGCCCCTTCCTTCCCTCCCTCACCACGTACTCATCCTGCCTGCTTCTTTCATTTGTAGACCTTGGAGCCCCTCCTCTTCCTCCACGTCTGTTGTACCTTTCTCTATAACCTGTCTCCCCAGGGCGTGGGAAATATGTCTGCATGTTAAACTGGGAGTCGTCATGACTATTACTAATTTCAACCAGCTGCTCCATATCCTGAAGAGTGGGTAGAGAAGGTGGGGATAGAGAAGGTGGGGATAGAGAAGGTGGGGTAGAGAAGGTGGGATAGAGAAGGTGGGGTAGAGAAGGTGGGGGTAGAGAAGGTGGGGGTAGAGAAGGTGGGGTAGAGAAGGGGATAGCGAAGGTGGGGGGATAGAGAAGGTGGGGTAGAGAAGGTGGGATAGAGAAGGTGGGGTAGAGAAGGTGGGGATAGAGAAGGTGGGGTAGAGAAGGTGGGGTAGAGAAGGTGGGATAGAGAAGGTGGGGTAGAGGTGGGATAGAGAAGGTGGGGTAGAGAAGGTGGGATAGAGAAGGTGGGGTAGAGAAGGTGGGATAGAGAAGGTGGGGATAGAGAAGGTGGGGATAGAGAAGGTGGGGGTAGAGAAGGTGGGGTAGAGAAGGTGGGATAGAGAAGGTGGGGTAGAGAAGGTGGGGTAGAGAAGGCGGGGTAGAATGGCGGCGTGGTCATAAGGATGTTAAGGAGGTGCAGGTGTGCAAGTGGAAATGAATAGTGAACATAAAGTGAGGTGATGATGGGGTGAGGTGGTAATGGGGTGAGGTGATGATGGGGTGAGGCGGTGATGGGGTGAGGTGGTGAGGTTAATTACACTTACTTTCAGCTGCTCCAGATGGAAATCCAATATGAACTTGGCGTCCTCAATACACTTTTTCCTGCCAATAATGTCAAATGCAACCTGCCAAAAGAAAGATTAACTTAAAATACCACCCAACAAACTGGTACAGCCGTTTTATTAACCAATTTTGCCCATCCCTTTTGGGTGCAACCTTGGCAACATCAGCAGACACCTAGATTCCTATACCTGATCAGCAGGATATGTGTTGTCAGAGTCTTCCTCTCCCACCACCCTGATGCTGTTCACTTTGGACTTCTCCAGTATCTGCTGAATGTACTTGCCATTCTTCCCAATGACACGTCCTGTCACACACACACACACACACACACACACACACACACACACACACACACACACACACACACACACACACACACACACACACACACACACACACACACACACACACACACACACACACACACACACACACACACACACACACACACACACACACACACACACACACACTCAAAAGTAGTCCAATGGCAGTAAGCATCAGGACCATACCTGCTAGGTCTTTTTCCACCAACACTGTGTCTTTGGCAAATTCAATAATTTCACGTGCTTTATTAATTGCCTCCATGCTCTGCAGTCACAAGAATACATCTGTGACCTCAAAACAACACACCTCAAGACAAACTATGTAGTATCATTGCACAGTGTAAAAAAAAAAAAGACACAAAAAAATTATTATTATTCTAGGAATATTTTTGGTCAGCAAAAATCCTATCCAATGGTGCAGAAAACCATCTCAGGCCCAGGGTCTCTTTTTGGCAGCAAAAATTATTCCCATCTATCAACACATTATTCCAATTTGAAGTAAATGAGAACCAAATAAAATGCTATATCCTTAGGAGTTAGTTCATTTACTGTTTGCACTGTTCTCTTAATGAAGACCTTAACATTCAACTAACCTCTCCACGTATAACAAATGCTGCAGAATAGTCATCAATGTCAATGGATTCCACTCCCGGGACCTTCCTTGCCACATTGATGTTAGAACCACTCTTCCCAATTGCCAAGCCAATCAGCTCCCGGGGAACAGGAAATCGTACTTCAAAGAGCCCCGACTCTACCTGTCTTGAAGCATTCTGCAGAGTTTGCTGTAAACAAGACGAAAGAGCATGGGGGGGGGGGGAGGAGGAGCAGTGGTAACAGGATAGGATACCTCTTCAGTATAGAGCCATATGAGCGATAACAGAATTTTAAAACGAGTTATTTAAAAACAAAACATTGCGAAATATTAATCACATTAATCACTGATAATAAAAAATGTTATTAAACTCTTTCAGATCATTGAATACTTTAACACCACTGATTCCTTCCCGTAATTACAATAACTCTTGTCATAATCCATTCCAAAAGCTGAACCATGTGCCTCTCACCTTTCTCTGGTTCATCTGGCTACGGTTGAGCAGTGACAACTGTGTGGAAAGGTCTGCCAAATGTATGTCAATCAACAGGGAGGCCTTGCCTAGTGCTTCTTCTTTATCAGCCTTAGTAAGTGACAGGAAAGGGTATGGATACGATTGAGCGCATCACATTAACCCCATAGGAAACCACTGGAGCATCCAGTACCCCCCCCCCCCAATAATTCCATAATGCTACAAGTATGCCTGTACATCACATGGGTTAGCTATTACATTCACAACAGAACACCTGTTACAATCAATTAGGCACACAGAAAGGGTTCATCCCATTCACAAACACTTCCTCATGCTCCCAGGACCCATTAAATGATCTACACCAACCCCCCCCCCCCACACACACACACACAACATGTGACAGTCACTACCACTAACTCACAATAACAACCAGCTTTGAACTGCTTTCGTTGTATTTGGCACACACAGCACCAATCTTTTTTACAAACTTGCTATGTAACTGGGGCTGCTGAGCACTGATATGACAGGAGGAGAGGGGTGAGGGAGGGAAGAGAATAGGTAGAAGTGCATTAGTTATACTTTCACATGATCTCCATTTATATATAGCGGCTTACTATTTAGCAATGTCTTCAGGAACTGAAAATTCACTCTGGTAGAATTTCACTTTTGAAAGTGGTGGACTGTATAAGTGTTAATGTTAGGTTCCAGGCCACCCTGTGTAGAAGAGTGCTCACTTTGGATTGGGCAGTCTCAATTTTTCAAGCTCCACAATATCTGAATACTTCTCTGAACCTGACTGAAACTCCACAACGTGTAGCTAAATAGAAGATAGGGGAAGAGGAGGAGAGGGGAGAGGAAGAGGAGGAGGAGAGGGATAGAAGAGAGGAGAGGGGAGAGACCAAGGGTATAGATTATGGTACACACAAAATAAAGATTACAGCCTCATTATCTTCTGAACAGCTGTTTCAAAGATAGCAGAATGTATGATTCCAATCTTGTAACATAATTCTTGCCAAATAAGGTACATTGCAAATTTTGCATTGGTAACATTAATAGCATGCATTCACTTTCAAAGAGCCATAACTCATGTGGGCATTATCATACGTCTGTATACTTACACACGGCACACCAGCTTTTATTTTAAAGTCATAAAATGCAGCTTCCCTGTATGATGATAGAAGGCTGGTAAAGGCAAGTGAAGGCTAGTGAAGGTTAGTGAAGGTTAGTGAAGGCTAGTGAAGGTTAGTGAAGGTTAGTGAAGGTTAGTGAAGGCGAGTGAAGGCTAGTGAAGGTTAGTGAAGGTTAGTGAAGGTTAGTGAAGGCTAGTGAAGGCTAGTGAAGGCAAGTGAAGGTTAGTGAAGGCAAGTGAAGGCTGGTGAAGGTAAATAAACACCTCGGAAGTGCTACAGGGAACAGTTATCCTTTGGTATTAAACACCCCCTCCGCCCCTCAAACAACATCGCTATGGAAATCCCTCCCAACACCCTGGGACCAGTGCAGATGTGCAGGAAAATTTGTCCACAAACCAACCAGAAATGATATAACAAATAACAGCAACTGTTATGCTGCTCACAAACTGGTTTATCTAACCTGAAGTACTGGCTCTAATACCCCATGCTACCATAGCATGTGCATAAGTTTATGTGGGGGGGGGGGGGGGGGGGGGGGTGCATTTGTGGGGTGTGGTTTGGTGCAAGCACATGTGAGTGCATGCCCTGGACAAGGTTTCTATTGAGTTACACCACCCCTAGACTAAGCTTATGTTATATCTGCTAAAACCTCCCCTCCCCCCCACCCCTCCCCGGGACAGGTAGTTATACCACCACCCCTGGGACATATTTCCAAAACCACCCCCCCGCCCCCCGGACAACATCGTGTTTCCAAATACCCCCTTTGGTCACCACATATTGTCACCTGTAGAGGGGGGTGTACTGCTAAATAGTGGAATAGCCCACTCAAATAGTCCAATCAATCTTTTTAAAAGTTCTCTATTCTTGAAGCAGCCCACCATTACAGTACATTCTGTCAATACTTACCTCTCCTTTCGACTTCTGTAGTGTACCCATCCACCAACCGGAAGGTTCCCCGTCATGGTGTGGGAGGTACACCTACAAAAGAAAAAAAAAAAAGAAAAAAAATTTCTCTGTGAACAAGGCTTCTGCGCCAATTCTGCACGTGCATATCCACCTCTGCTTTGAGACCTGGTTCAGCGCTACCCTGGAACGGAGTCGCAGGAAGCGCGCTTCTCACGTTCGTCATGGGAACCCATGAATCCGGCTTCCATCTGATTTTTAAAACGTGTTAAGAC
Source organism: Eunapius fragilis (assembly GCA_963681505.1). NCBI lineage: Eukaryota > Metazoa > Porifera > Demospongiae > Spongillida > Spongillidae > Eunapius > Eunapius fragilis. The sequence goes on from OY811985.1 coordinate 654,431, forward strand.
CAACAGGTATGTGAGATTGCGATTAGAGAAGGCAGCTCACTTCTTATCGAACGTGACGAGAACTGTTCCCTTTTCCGAGTCAATATCCAACACATTGGCCTGAAGAAAGATTATTATTAACTTTTTTTTTTTTTCAGAAGGGGGGCGGAACAAGTACCATCCGCCAGCACCATTTACATCCATGGGTAACATATACGGGCAGCACCCTAGCCAATCAGCATTGTCTTACCCACCTGATAGAAGGCTCCACAAACTTGAGGAAACACAACTTCAACTTCCATCGCAAAGTTTTTTAAAACAGCTATTATAATATTAATAGGTGTGCGCTGGAATTTAAATAATTGGAGCACACCGTATATCGTGCAACTGCTTAATTAAATTAGTACATGGAGCAGATAACACAAAAAGGCACATTAAATGCACCGCAACACAGATCAGGGGCGGATCTAGGATTTGGAGCGGGGGGGGGGGGAAGTGGGGGAAGTGATAGGCAAGGGGCACGCCTCCCCCCACCAAGGGTGTATGGGGGCAGACACCTCCTCCCGTCCTTAGTGTCGTACCCAGACCCAGATTCCCGATGCATTACATCACCGCTACGTCGAAAGTAACTAGGCATGCACTGGAACACTGCGTTCCCAAAGTTCTTCTTTGTTTGGAGTCCGACACAGATATCGAGCACACTTGGCAAACATTCATTCCGTAACGATATTAGTTTATGGTAACACGGTTATTAGTTTATGACGACACCCGATTTATGTGACGACACAAAGATTGCATAGCCACAGACCACTTTCACGTAGAGGTGATGTAATCCATCCGCAGCTGTTGGGAATTTGGGAGTCTATAAATCCTTGGTGTGTCATCCGCATAATTTGAACGTAACATCATTCTATTCATCATTAGCTAGGCTTAGGAATAATTGTGTTTCTCCGTGAATAATTATGTAGTAATTCATCATTTTAGCCAGCTGATTCTAACCATGGATATTAAAGTAAATATTTAACGTAGGCGTTCTGCAGATTTTGAATGGGCCGTGTCCATGGGTCTGGTAGTTCGGTTTTCACTAGTCTGGGGACCAGACCTACGGCTAATTGAATTAGCCATAGATCTCGGATTCTATTAAAAATAAATATATAATCTTCTTCAAACGAGGAAATTACAGCGGCGGAGGGAATCGCGGGAAGGGGTATAAACCCCAACTTCCCCCACTCCAACCAGAGATAATTATCTCTGCTCCAACTTTTAATACCGGGCAAAAATTAAATATTCATTCGTTGATATCGTTTGTACAGGCTAAAGTGGAACAAACGACGACATTTGGAAAGTAGATCGGTGTAAGTTATCGAGTCTAGCTACATCTGCAGAAAGCCTACGTTAAACAAGTAATAAAAATATTCTATAGACGAGAAGGTTGGTGGTATATAGGAATCTAAGACGATGGTCGTGGGAACAAGGCTTCTGATTGAAAAGGAAAAATGAAATAGACCTATATATTAGCAGCATGTTGTCATATTTAACTGTGTGCTAATATAGGTCTATTTCATTTTTCCTTTTCAATCAGAGGCTTTGTTCCCTTGCTTTTTACACCACCATCGCCTTTGATCCCTATATACCACCAACTTTCTCGTATAGAGAATGTTTTTATCATGCACTTGTTTCATTATATTTATTCTCATGCTTCAGTATAAATTACATTTTATTTTCATACCATGAAATCATGATATGGATGGAATAGAATCAGAAAAGTGGTTAGAACGTTATCATGCCCATAAAGCGTTAAGCTGGGTTTACAATGGGACACTCGCTGCGTCAGCGTCAGCATCAGCGTCGCTGAAACGTCATATTGTTGCTGACGTGACGTGACACTGAATTGCAGACGCTGACGCTGACGCAACATTCAGCGAGCGTCACATTGTAAACCCAGCTTAACTGTACATGTAGTGATGGTATAGTGTGTACGCGCGCCCAGCTAGGGAGTATGGGGGAGCGCTGTAAGCTCCCACATCGGGGTCTGGGGCTCCGCCCCAGAAGCTTTGCGTTTCGGCATAAAAAATCCTATAGCATTTATAACGAAATCTGTAATCGCTGACGCTTTCCTCTTCTTCGGCACTCCGTTGCATTTGAAGTCGTTTGCAGAGCCGACCTGGTCTGCCTGGTCTTCGATTAATTTACTATAGCGCAGCTAGCATTGGTCGCCATCACGACCTCCGCTATTAATTGGATTGTTCAATCTAAGGCCCCCCCTCCGCATTTGTTACAATCATTGAATTGCTACCCCCCCCCCCCCCCCCCCCCCCCCCCTGTATCCTCGCATTTGTGAATTGCTAACTAACGGGTGGGGAGGGGGGGGGGGGGACACGGGCCCGTTGTGCCCCCCCCCCCCCCCCCCCCTGGATCCGCTACTGAATTATGATCTCCACTGTAAGTCGTCCGTCACTGTGCACTAGTGCAGCGTAACGGCAATACACGTGGCACGAGAGGCTTCGGGAGGCTGTGGCCTGTATAAATAGACCGGGTCGCGCAGGCCGTATCCTCTACAATGGGAGCAGGTTCCCCATTGTACGCATGCTGGCAGTTAATTAACTGCTTTTACTAAACCTCATTTAATCAATTAGGTCAAAACTAATGCACCTATCATTGTTACGTGAGACCCCCCTCCCCTGGGGCGAAGTCGGGATTAGGTGGGGATTTGACGCGTGAATATCATAACTGGCCACACATTTGACCGTAGTCGGGCACGCGTTTGACCTTTTATCAGACCACGTAGTATAAACAATTGACCAGTTATTAACCCCCAACCAGGGGCAGTTTGCTTCAATAAAGGTCAAATCCCTCCTAATGCCCCAGGGGGGGGGGGGGGGGGGGGGGGGCGGGGTCTCACGTAACAATGATAGGCGCATAATATGTCGAGTGTATGGTAGTTTTGGTGCATGGGACTTGTGTTTTCCTTTTCTTCTTCTCGATAGCCACTAAGAGCGAAGTGACCCGACTCTTGGCTGTCTCGCTCGCCGCGGGTAACGTTTTTTTAACATCATACTGCAGGATTCCTATATGGAACCTACTCTCCGATATTTACTCTTTATCTGCCACGTCCATGTCATTATATATTTATAGTCTTACCCCCCCCCCCCCCCCAACTTCTGCCGCCGCTGAATCATGGGGCATTACGTGCATGCATGTAGATAATCTCTACGCTGAAAAAGAAAAGGATCGTTATCAAGCTGCTTTGGTTACCATCGTAAGTAAGAGCCCAAGGCCATAACTTCAAAGACGTACAATGAGTACCGTACTCACTGACAAGACGTTTTGGCGGCGACTATTTGGCGGAAGGCTCCGCCAACTGTGCCGCCATGAACTTAATATTAATTTTTTTCCGCCAACATGTTATCAGCGGATCCACGGCGTCGCGGAAGGGGGCGGGGGGAGGGACATTACGCACATAATTTTATAACTATCCGTAGACCTATGGCTCTTAATCTTGCCCTGCTAAATGATTACCGTACATGTAAATGTACAATGCACAGACATACGGCGCCTGCAGTGTTCATACCGGTACTACTATATACCCGGTAGCGGGTCGGCCGTGCGAAATAATTCCTTTCTCCCCTCTATACAACTGATACTGTTCAATTCATGGAAGGCTGACCCGATGGCTGAGCCGTGCACCCAGTCGATTCAATGACGGTGCATCTGAATCAGAATCCGATTCAGATCGTTCTGATGCTGAGGTTAACGACAAACTTCACTCCAATGGGGATGCTTCAGAGGATGAGGAGGAGGATGCAGCCCTGGCTGCCGCTTTTGCGGAGGCAGCAGGTGCTCTTCGGCCTATTCACTCTAAATAGAAGTATGATCAACAGCTACGCTAACATTCATCATTTCATTTCCGCCAATTATAAATCGCCATAAATTTAAAGATTCTGAGACTTCCGCCAATTGCAAATCGCCAGTTAGTTAAAATAAATAGTTTTGGCTCCGCCAAATAGTTCTCTCCGCCATTAGGTCTTGTCAGTACGGTATTACGCCTGGCCCTGGGCGTTAGCACTGTACAAATTGATGTTCCAGGATCAATCGTGCTTTAACGGCGTTTATTTAAAACAATATCCACACACTAAATACTGTGCATCCAATATATACGTCGACCCTTATAGAGAGACCTTACGTAGAATGACGGTTTTTAATTTACTTTCACCGCGGCCATAACAAATATCACGTGATGCGAACTGCAAACGTCTGCGAGCCCTTGTTATGGCTGCTGTAGGTAGTGATAAGCGTCCTACCGTGTTGGCCACGCTAGAGGGCCACACGGACAAAATCACTCAAGCGTTAGCGGTAACTGGAGAGGATGCAGTTATCAGTGCAAGTGATGACAGGTGAGCGCGATTGTTTTTTAAGTATATCTTTTATTTTTTTTTGGAACGCAGAACGTTGAGGGTTTGGGTGAAGAGAGATGATGGCACCTACTGGCCGACAATATGTCAGACATACCAAGGTAACGAGCTCTTATCAACTCCTATACGCTTTTGTATCATCTTATTCACACTTGCAGCGGCGACATCGGCCATAGCTTACTGTCATAGGAACCATAAGCTCTTTGTGGGGCTTTCGACAGGCCTCATTTTGGTAAAGTGTTTTGTGTGTGTGCGTGTGTGTGTGTGTGTGTGTGTGTGCGTGTGTGTGCATATTGTGTGTATATATGTGCGTGTGTTCTTCCTATAATCATACCGTTCTGAATGCATACGACCCCATAACACAGGAGTACAGGCTGTCTGAAGATCTGAATCGCATGGAACCCAAAAGGAGCTACTTGGGTAAGTGGGCATGTTTTGTTAATTACTCACAAACACTGACAGGGGAGGAGCACAGCAGCCAGTTATAGTGCATGGGATACAAACCTGTACAATTTGATAAACCCATCATGGTCCCATCATGGTCCCATCATGGTCCCATCATGGTCCCATCATGGTCCCATCATTGATCCCATCATGGTCCCATCATGGTCCCATCATGGTCCCATCATGGTCCCATCATTGATCCCATCATGGTCCCATCATGGTCCCATCATGGTCCCATCATGGTCCCATCATGGTCCCATCATGGTCCCATCATGATCCCATCATGGTCCCATCATGGTCCCATCATGGTCCCATCATGGTCCAATCATGGTCCCATCATTGGTCCCATCATGGTCCCATCATGGTCCCATCATTGATCCCATCATGGTCCCATCATGATCCCATCATGGTCCCATCATGGTCCCATCATGGTCCCATCATGATCCCATCATGATCCCATCATGGTCCCATCATTGGTCCCATCATTGGTCCCATCATGGTCCCATCATGGTCACTCGTGCACTTTTGCTGTCATATAATTGCCTGTTAAAAGAAATATTGTTATGCTTTGTGTATTAGTGCACCGTGGCTCTTACAGTCATGTGCCCCCTACCACACCACACACACACCACACTGTTGTAAGCATTCGGGTCAGTATATGCCATTGTTTAGAGTTATGCATCTGCCACATAATTGACCTCCCCACAGTAAGTAGGTTATTTATTCCCTACCACCTGTGCACACTCCCCACCTCCACCTGTGCATACTCCCCACCTCCACCTGTGCATACTCCCCACCTCCACCTGTGCATACTCCCCCACCTGTGCATACTCCCCCACCTGTGCACTTGCACACTCCCACCACCTGTGCATGTGCACACTCCCCACCTCCACCTGTGCACTCCCACCTCCACCTGTGCATACTCCCCACCTCCACCTGTGCATACTCCCCCACCTGTGCATACTCCCCCACCTGTGCACTTGCACACTCCCACCACCTGTGCATGTGCACACTCCCCACCTCCACCTGTGCATACTCCCCACCTCCACCTGTGCATACTCCCCACCTCCACCTGTGCATACTCCCCCACCTGTGCACTTGCACACTCCCACCACCTGTGCATGTGCACACTCCCCACCTCCACCTGTGCATACTCCCCACCTCCACCTGTGCATACTCCCCCACCTGTGCATACTCCCCCACCTGTGCACTTGCACACTCCCACCACATGTGCATGTGCACACTCCCCACCTCCACCTGTGCACTCCCACCTCCACCTTATGCACACCTGTGCACTCCCACCTCCACCTGTGACACCTGTGCACTCCCCACCTCCACCACCACCTATGCACTCCCACCTCCACCCCACCACCACCTGTGCACACACCTATTACACCAGTCTTCTTTATGTACCTCTCTCTCCCTTTGCCTCTCTCTCTTTGCCTCCTCTCCCTTTGCCTCTCTCCCTTTGCCTCTCTCCCTTTGCCTCTCTCCCTTTGCCTCTCTCCCTTTGCCTTGTAGCGCACACGAACAGAGTCACCGCTCTCAAATACGTGCAGGATGCAGAGTGGCTTCTAAGTGTTGGAAGAGACAAGACCTTCCAATGGCACTGTACGAAGACAGGCAAGAAGCTGGGGAGCTATGACAGCAGTGCCTGGTGTATGGCCATTGAATATCCTTTTGACAACCTTACATGACTAGGAGCGGCCTTATTTGTACTAGGGGGTTGGAGTTGGTTGATGCATTAATCATTTGATGGTGTGTGAAGGGCTGGACATTACCATATAAGGTGGGGTAACTTGGATCTTTTTTGATTCTCAGGCTTAGGTAGCTGGGGGGTTAATTGTCTCTAAAGGGATACTGATGGGGGTGTTCCTATGTTACTCCTTAATCAGTCAACATATGAAGCCAAGACTAGCAATGCTTTTGTGGCAGACTACAGTGGACAGATTGTTGTACTTCAGCTCAAGGAAGATGGCTTCCAACATCTTACCACCTTACGAGGCCATCAAAGTGAGATTAGGGTGTGAGGGAGAAGGGGGAGGAAGAGGGAAGGGTGTGAGGGAGAAGGAGGAGGGAGAGAAGAGGGAAGGGTGTGAGGGAGGAGGGGGAGGGGGAGAAGAGGGAAGGGTGTGAGGGAGGGGGCGGGAGAGAAGAGGGAAGGTGTGAGCGAGGAGGGAGGGGAAGGTGTGTATTCACATTGGGATGGTGTGGGATAGCATATTACATTTAATCAGAAAGATAAGCATGCAGTCTCATCTTTTCATGTGACTCTACTTGTCTATCATTGAGAGAATTGGCAGGGCAGTTTATGTATATGCATTGTAGTTAGTGACTTTCAAATTCCATTGCATTAATATGTTTCACAATAAATTATTGGAATTGGATCATGCTTGCTTGGTAATGAAATATAATTAACTGTAAAACCGGAGTAAAACCACACATGCTACTGTTCAGGCAAGCTTTTCAATTTTGTGTGTCAGAGTACCATGTCAGTGATCCCCTGTTCCATGAAAGTGATCCCCTGTTCCATGTCAGTGATCCCCTGTTCCATGTCAGTGATCCCCTTGTCACCATTTGCAGGCAGTATACGAGCTCTGTGCTATGACGAGGAGCGAAGGATACTGTTTTCAGGAGGATTTGACCAGATTATTGTGGTGTGGGACATAGGCTCCCAGAGGGGTACAGCATATGAGCTCACTGGTCACAAGTAAGGACTGAGAGCCAAGGTTGTATACTGCCTTGCCATACCGGATGTAGTACAGGGGGGTGTGTCCAAAAGCCAAGGAAAATAAATGAATAATTAAAGCTCCTAGTAAAGGGAAGGAAAGGGTTAATCTCTTATTCCAATGGTTAAAATAAAAACTTAAAGTTAAAAAATAATGTGGATTTGTTTAACAATCAAGACTTCAACATCAACAGTAAGAACTAGTTCTAAGATAATAATGGAAGCTGGTGTTTTTAATTGACCAATTATATTATTGGTACTGAGGTCATTTAATCTGGATTTTGTGATTATTAATATCACTTGCTAATAATTTTTTTAAGGTTTCATTAGGTGTTGGTTGGTATATTTAGTTAACTAACATACCAGTATATTTGGACCATAACTATTTATATTATTGCAACAGCAAAAAACATTCACTAACCAACTAAACAATGTTCCTTTGATTGTGGGAAGCCATCATGTTTAGATGGGTGTGGTTTTTGAGGAGTTGGTCTTTAATAATTTCGTCCTTTGGCACACATCACTGTACTCCCACACACAGGGACAGACTACGGTCACTTGTATACCACGCACAGGCACGCAAGCTAATATCAACGTCCGATGATGGCGTCATGGGCATATGGAACATGGACATTGAGAGGCAGGAGGTGTGGTTTGTGTGTGTGTGTGTGCATGTGTGCATGGCTGTGGCCTATTCTACTGTCGCCAATGTAGACAGCAGAGTGGGGTGCAGGCAGCTCTTGTGAGAAGTGTGGACACCCTTTCTTCTGGAATTTCAAAGATATGTGGAGCAAAAAGGCAGTTGGGTTGAGGCAGGTATGTACATGTGGGTGTGACTTTAGAACTTTGTGGTTCAGGGTTCATGTGTAGGTGTGGGCTCAGGGTCATGTGTAGGTATAGGTTCATGGTCCATGTCAGATGTAGGTTCATGGTCCATGTCAGATGTAGGTTCAGGGTCATGTGTAGGTGTGGGCTCAGGGTCATGTCAGATGCAGGTTCAGGGTATAGTTGTGGGTTCATGGTCATGTGTAGGTGTAGGCTCATGTTCCATGTCAGATGTAGGTTCAGGGTCATGTGTAGGTGTAGGTTCATGGTCCATGTCAGATGTAGGTTCAGGGTCATGTCAGATGCAGGTTCAGGGTATATGGGATATGAAGTCAGGGTCTGCTCTACCCTATCTAGCACCACTGTCGCAAATGTGGCAGGGCACTTTGCTTCAAGTGCTCAGAGCAACTGTCAACCTACCCACCAATGGGATTTGAGATCCCTGTTCGCATGTGTGATGATTGTAAGCACCAGATCACACCAGATGAGTAAGTTATGTTTGGTCACATTGTGCAGTTGATTACATCCTCATCACATCAGCCAACAACCACTGGCGTCCCTGCTTGAGCTTAAGACGACCATCACTAGTATGGACCTGGACAGGGAGAGGGGCATCATGGTCACTGTGTGTGAGGAGAAGGTGATCAAGGTACAAGAGTGTGCATGTGTAGCATGGTCATTTGAGAAAGCAGGAGAGATAACTGGCCCACTTTTTGTGTTTCATGGCTGGATTTTTTTTCCCCTTACAGATTTTTGACATGAAGCCTACTCTCACTTGATGCAGACATTTTATAGCACTTTTGCAATCCTGTAATTTGCATACGGAGCGTTTTTTTTTTTTTTTTTTTTAAGTTGTGTGTTTGACCACGTGATTGCGATGTATCTCTATGACAACCAGGCATTAATAAACATTTCATGTCGAATGGATCGTAGAACTATCGAGTTAGTTGTCATTCCCGTATGTGGTATAGACTTAACAAGTACCGTACCACACCATGCACAGCGCGACGTTGGAGACTCTTCGCTTGAAGGAAGAGAGTCGCCTGATGGAGGAGCGGCTTGCCATGCTAAAGAATCTTATGAAAGCCGAAAAAGCTACCAGGGGGTACAGTGCAGACATATTAGAATTTAAGAACACCTCTCTATATGGCTTATACCGTTAACAGAGCCGCCAGTAGCACTTTCTGGTCATCGGGACAGATAGGTCCGCTGAAGAAGCAGCGTGTACCTGAGCAACAAAAACATCTCCTGGTAGGTTTAGTCACCCATGATTGTAGCAATTGCTTGTATTTGCTAAGTTAACCTTACCAGCTGCACGACTTTTCATCAGAAAACAGGGAAAGTTAGGACCCTAACAGATGATACCAAGGGAAGTTCAAAAGCCTTACTCTCGTGTCATAAGTGTGGAAAGTACAGACCTTCTGTGGTGAGTACCATTGTATGTGCGCACGTGTCACTTATACATGGTACAGTACTCGCGTTCTTAATTGCTACAGACGTGCCTCGAGTGCGCGGAGGATTACTGTTCAGCCTGCTTCATTCGCCGCCACCAGAGCGGCGCTCCAGCCACCCACCACGCGAGCCCAATATTGCAGCAAGTACTGACCCTCCCATACATACCCATGTACACATTCACATTGTGAATTATTCCCCAGTCAACGAAACAACTTAAAGGGGAAAACCCCGAAGACGCCCCAAGCTACGCAGTTGAAAACTACACCTGCAAGGACTCAAAAAGCCAGCAGCACACAGAGCACCAAGGGGGCTCACCTCCCCAAGGGGGCTCACCTCCCCAAGGGGGCTCACCTCCCCAAGGGGACTCGCTGCTCCACGGTACGTACAATGAGGATGCCAGTGCCGCAGCCTTCCAAGAGGCCCTCCAAGAATGGAGGGCATCACAGCATTCACATGAGCTGATCACCTCTGTTCAAGGTAACTAAGCCTCAAACGTTTCACTTTGCCCATCTTTGCGTCCTGTAGATGGCTCCACTGCACCCAAAGTTTCCACAGAAGTACAGGCCACACCCCTACCTATTGCTCCTAACACCATTGAGTTCACAGGTGGTGTCTCCTATTTGGAGAAGCTGATGATTAGGTCTCATCGCATTGATCCGTCATTCCTACTTAAGATAAAGCCACCAGATGGGCAGAACCCCCAGGGGACTGGGGACCAGGAGGAGCCATGTGACACAGATCAAGAACCTTCACAATATAACATATTCTACTCAGCAGATAGTGAACTGTTACCTCCATTATCAGCAGATAGTGACCTGTTACCTCCATTATCAGCAGATAGTGAACTGTTACCTCCATTATCAGCAGATAGTGAACTGTTACCTCCATTATCAGAAGTTACTGAGCTATTTGATGTGCAGCCATGTCCATCAGTGGTTGAAGAAAATCATTTTCCCATGCTCCTTGAAACCACCAACCACCTTGCCACTACTGAGCATCACTCAGTGACCAAGGCAGTTCACAACAAAGCCGAAAAGACTTGCTCTGCAGGGAGCATTACCGGAAATGGTTCTTGTATGGCCACCAAGGCACACAAGATGGCGGCACAAGACAAGCCAAACGCAGGCAAATCAGTGTGCAATCATCTACGCGTACCAGCCCCTGCAACTGCAGCATCTGTTTCTGGGACTGGTGATGAACAGGAAGCTAGCCTCTCAGGATTCTTTCTTTCAGGAGTGAAATCAAACACCTCTGGCCAGCCCGAATCCCAGCTACACGAGGCATCCTCCCAACACACACCCTCACAGCAAGCACCAGGCAGTAACAAAGACCACGCCTCTGGTGACCACTCCTCACAGTTCCGACTAGGAGCAGTTATATGGCTGCCTGAAAACAGTAGGTTTCCTACAAACGGGGAGGCCCCTGAAAAAATTAACTTAGCGATGGAGCTCCCTCCACCTAGTCCAGTGCCCAGTCAGTGTCAGGCACCAGTACTGGAAGATGGGGATGACTCTTCCCATGAGGGAGATATCAGTGATGACGTGTCTAGTGTGCAAGGTGTGGAGGAGAACTTGTGGGATGACGGGGATGACTTAGAAGCCATTGAAAGTCTTGCTTGGGAGCTTTCCTCCAATGCAGATGGACGCATAACCCAGTCCAGCATTCAGGATGGGGATGAGGATGGTTGTGATGGTGAACACCTTCTGACCAACGTGAACAGTTCAACTTCCATCATCTGTGCTGATCAGGTCATGGAGCAATTTGATCTCTACAGAAAATCAGTGATGGACCAGGAGTCTTGAACAGCACTGATATTACTACCCCTTCATTCCGCATTCTGTCACCCCCTTCTGTTATACAAAACGATTTACTGCGAAAACATTTGAATTGTTCAGAATGCAAGAGACTGAGTAGTTGGATAATTCAGTGAAACCTTAAGAAGTGCACACACCTGTATGAAGTAAATGTGAGGTAATACGATGGGGTTAATGGTCAAGGAATCAGTTAAGAACACGAAGGGTTAATGCTGTAACATACATGTTTGAACTTTGCACGGAGCTGACTGATTTGGTTGCTATAATCGGGCGATTCTGGATCTAGTTGTTGGAACTCTTTCATCTTCTTGACAAATGCCACTAGTACTCTAAAATAATCCACTGGAGTTAACTTATCCACGCGACTTTACTAACCTGTGCTCTTTTGACTCATTCATTATCATTTCCAGCCATAGCTGCGCGAAACCCGCATAAAACCCGACCTATCGCACGACACATAATAGAGGAATTGCTGTACGTAATGCCCCGAGGTTACCTCTTTGCCTGTGTCCTTTCCTCTTGCGTAACCAGCGGCATACGCGTCATCGAATCCCTGCTTAGAGCCGTGCGCATAACCCTCTTTGAAACCTTTGGCGCTCAATCTAAGTTTGTACAGAGTACAAGTATGACTGGTGCTCGGTCTTCTAACCTGTCGTAGTCTGGAAATAAAATGGAGTCAAAAAGATCACCTTGCCTTTCCATATATTAAAATGTAATTAATTATCAATATTAGAAATCGAGCTGGGGGTGTAGCCGTGGGGGGGGGGGGGGGGGGGGGGAGGGGGAGGTGGAGCTCCCTTATTACCTCCTTTCCAACCACTCCCCCGCCTCTGTTTTATAATGGGGGGCAGTCTGTCGCTGCTTAAATGTTTCAGGGTATTACTCCATGAAGAAAAGGACGTGCGCCTCCTGATGATCGGTGAGACAGTTAATCTCACGAGTCCTTATACCTTATCTAACGTGTACGTCCAGGATTAGATGCAGCAGGAAAAACCACAACGTTGTACCAACTTAAGCTGGGAGAGCTCGTAACTACAATCCCCACGATTGGTGAGTGAATGCGAAACTCTTACAAATAGTTACCATTCGCTTCGCTATCGAACAGGATTTAACGTTGAAACCATTCAGTACAAGAATATAAATTTTGTAACATGGGACGCAGGAGCGAGGGACAAGATTGTAAGTGAACGATGATTGGTTGTAAGGGAAAGCCTCGCGCATCACAGTGTGGTGGTGTGTCTATAACAATAGTATAACTAAATATGCGGTACAATCAATAAACATAAGCTACTCTGTCCCATCATCACAGCGCCCTCTCTGGAAACAATACTACTACAACACAGATGCTGTTGTGTTTGTGGTGGACAGCAATGACCGCGAGAGAATGTCCGAGTGCCGTGATGAGCTCCATCATGTGATGAAAGACAAAGAGTTAGAAGGGTGCATACTGCTGGTCTTGGCCAACAAGCAGGATCTCCCTAATGCACTAAGCGTAGACGAAATCACTGCCCAGCTGGACCTTCCTTTACTGGAAAATAATAACATTCAATGGCGTAGGCATAATATATACTGCCTATTATAACTGAGTGCCCATCCTATGTCATTTATCTTCTCTCTGTTTGCTCCTTCTCTTCTTTCATTTTGCACAACTCATTCCTCTGACATCACCTTTACACTTCTTCCTCTTTCCCTCTACTCCAATTACTCTTGTCTTATCTCACCACCCCCACCCTCCACCCTCCTTGCCTGTCATCTCACACTCCACCCTCCCTTGATCCCTCATTTCACCTCCACCTTCCCTTGGTCCCTCACCTCACCCTCCACCCTCCCTTGGTCCCTCATCTCACCCCTCTCCACCCTCCCTTGGTCCCTCATCTCACCCCTCTCCACCCTCCCTTGGTCCCTCATCTCACCCCTCTCCACCCTCCCTTGGTCCCTCATCTCACCCCTCTCCACCCTCCCTTGGTCCCTCATCTCACCCCTCTCCACCCTCCCTTGGTCCCTCATCTCACCCCTCTCCACCCTCCCTTGGTCCCTCATCTCACCCCTCTCCACTCTCCCTTGGTCCCTCATCTCACCCCTCTCCACTCCCCCTTGGTCCCTCATCTCACCCCTCTCCACCCTCCCTTGGTCCCTCGTCTCACCCCTCTCCATCCTCCCTTGGTCCCTCATCTCACCCCTCTCCACCTTCCCTTGGTCCCTCGTCTCACCCCTCTCCGCCCTCCCTTGGTCCCTCATCTCACCCCTCTCCACACTCCCTTGGTCCCTCATCTCACCCCTCTCCACCTTCCCTTGGTCCCTCATCTCACCCCTCTCCGCCCTCCCTTGGTCCTTCATCTCACCCCTCTCCACCTTCCCTTGGTCCCTCATCTCACCCCTCTCCACCCTCCCTTGGTCCCTCATCTCACCCCTCTCCACCCTCCTTTGGTCCCTCATCTCACCCCTCTCCACCTTCCCTTGGTCCCTCATCTCACCCCTCTCCACCTTCCCTTGGTCCCTCATCTCACCCCTCTCCGCCCTCCCTTGGTCCCTCATCTCACCCCTCTCCACCTTCCCTTGGTCCCTCATCTCACCCCTCTCCACCTTCCCTTGGTCCCTCATCTCACCCCTCTCCGCCCTCCCTTGGTCCCTCATCTCACCCCTCTCCATCCTCCCTTGGTCCCTCATCTCACCCCTCTCCCCCCTCCCTTGGTCCCTCACCTCACCCCTCTCCGCCCTCCCTTGGTCCCTCATCTCACCCCTCTCCGCCCTCCCTTGGTCCCTCATCTCACCCCTCTCCACCTTCCCTTGGTCCCTCATCTCACCCCTCTCCACCTTCCCTTGGTCCCTCATCTCACCCCTCTCCGCCCTCCCTTGGTCCCTCATCTCACCCCTCTCCATCCTCCCTTGGTCCCTCATCTCACCCCTCTCCCCCCTCCCTTGGTCCCTCACCTCACCCCTCTCCGCCCTCCCTTGGTCCCTCATCTCACCCCTCTCCGCCCTCCCTTGGTCCCTCGTCTCACCCCTCTCCACCCTCCTTTGGTCCCTCATCTCACCCCTCTTCCCCCTCCCTTGGTCCCTCATCTCACCCCTCTCCACCCTCCCTTGGTCCCTCATCTCACCCCTCTCCACCCTCCCTTGGTCCCTCGTCTCACCCCTCTCCACCCTCCCTTGGTCCCTCGTCTCACCCCTCTCCGCCCTCCCTTGGTCCCTCATCTCACCCCTCTCCACCCTCCCTTGGTCCCTCATCTCACCCCTCTCCACCCTCCCTTGGTCCCTCATCTCACCCCTCTCCACCTTCCCTTGGTCCCTCATCTCACCCCTCTCCACCCTCCTTTGGTCACTCATCTTACTGCAGACATTCAGGCTACGTGTGCTGTAAATGGTGACGGACTGTCTAAAGCATTTGACTGGCTTGCAGAATCTTTCACAGCTGTAGAACTGAGGAAGTCACTGTACAAACCACTAGCAGAGGCAGAAGAGTCTTCATCTGCCATTATTTCAAAACCATCTCTCTTCTCCTCTTGGTTTCATTCCTTCAGTGGCTATTTGTCACATCAGCCAGCAAACCCTGATGATGATTGATGACATCATGCATACCTTCTGTTATTTATATTGTTGTAAGAGCAAGATTATTAAAATGCGTACCTTTTTAGTCATCATCTCTCACCAGAGATAATATAATATCTCCTGGCTATCTGGAAAACCGGAAAGGGGATGGTGCTCATTGTAGCCACTCCCCTACTTAAGGTTTTGTGCTTCGATTGCACAGCTTGAAAAGGATAGGTAGCGGTCGGTCATCACTACTGAAATGTTTTGGTCAAACGTTTATGGCCACAAAGAATACCGCCTTCTAATGATCGGTATGATCGAGATTGAGAAACTAGCCTTAGTCTTAGCTGGGCGTAGCCCGACTACCCGAGGCTGAGTCTCACAAGTGAATGTGTGTTTTAGGTTCGGACGCAGCAGGGAAGACGTCAGTGTTATACAAACTGAAGTTGGGAGAGACGACCATACCTACAGTTGGTAAGCTGCTGGTAGTGTCGTCTCACCACGCCGTGACTTAAGCAACATCAGGTTTTAACGTGGAAACTATTGAGCACAAGAACATAAATTTCGTGACTTGGGATGCAGGAGCGAGAGGCAAAGCGGTGAGCAGATGATTCTAGATGGAAGTTGAACCGAGGCACTGAATGGGCAACCAATTCCGAGGCCGCGTGGGTTCGTAATCGCTGTCTAAAATCCGGCTATCGGTACCGTAGATACCGGGAGGAGTTTTGTATACTCGTATTATCTGTATAATAAATCAGCGCAATGTTGGTGTACTGATATCGATCTGGTATGGGTTGAAGGCCTAGTAAGGTAATGGTGACACACTCACTCTTGTTCTCTCCGTCCCAGCGCCCTCTTTGGAGGCATTACTATCTCGGCATGGATGCTGTTGTGTTTGTGGTGGACAGCAATGACCGCGAGACCATAGGCGTAGGAACAGCCTTAATAGGCTAATAGATAGTTATGTATTATCGGGTACATCGATTTCTTTGGCTAGTTTTCAGGTGGTGACTTCTAGCTGGTTTCCGCTGATACGGTAGTTTATTATTCCACAGAAATTCTCAGCCGACAAACTGTGAAGTGATTCACCACTTTCTTTTCGTTTTGCCGCGTCAAGTCAGTAGTGAGTACAGCTTCCAAGCGAAAATTAGAATAACGGGCCTGGGGAAGAGATAGCGCACGTGGAGGGCTAAACAAATGGCAGGCGTTCGTCGGAGAAATTCGCGGAGGAAACCTAAGGTTAACACGACCAAACCTGGGCAGAAAGCTAAAAAGAACAGAAGGAAGACGGTTCCCCAAATGTAAGACATGAGTGCACAATTTAAGCTGCGCGTCATGCATCCATGTAGACATACTACTAATTTGGAAATTCATTTTGAACATAGGGAGATTATCAAGCAAAGATGGGACCAGGCGAAGTCTGTTAGACAGAATCTTAAAGACCTTGGATTGGCATTCGACCCAAATGTTGCAATTCCCATACCGAAACGGATTATGGTTAAGTCCCGCATGTTCGTACTGCAGTGACCACTGCTGACCATAGAAACTGCTACTACAGGCCCTACCCCAGCACAACATGGCCTTGGTGATGCAATACAGTGTTAAGAGAGGGTGGGGGGGGGGGGGGGGGGGGGGACTTTGTTTGGAGCTTTGAAAGTAGGATATTCCCCACAATAAAACATTCTTTACAGACCTCCTATGCCACCATCCTAAACCACCCAAGATAATCACCTTTACAGCACCCCTAATCACAACTCTCATCACACATTACACCAGTACCACCCTCTAATCACTATCCTCACCTCTCACACTATACTCCACATACCAGGAAGACAACACTGTGGTAACACAGCCTCAGGAAGGTCTGGTGAAAAGCACTTCAATCATCCACGGTATGGGGTCTAGTAGTTCTTAGCACATGTACACACACACACACACACACGCATACATATCTACCATTTACATGTCCACACACACACACACACACATATCTACGATTCTCATGTCCAAACACACACGTCTATCCACACCATTTGTGTACCATCTATCGACTAATGCTTGTGTGGGTGATGGATATGAGTGGTTGGTTGGGTGGGATGATGTGTGTATGGTATGGAGGGACATGTGTGGGTGTGTGGGGGGACGTAAAACATTTTCAATCTGTCATCTTGATAGAACTGGAAGCATTAGCAGAAGGGTCGCAGGAGGCCAAACATGATGGACCACTTATATTAATGGCAAGAAGTGAGGCCAAATTCCTGGCATCTATGATCTCCTCATATAATGAAGACTATGAAGTGAGTGTGTACAAGTGATGTGTCACTCTTTGTCCCCGCTCACCTCCCCCTCCCCCCCTCCTTTTGCTGTAGAAGATGAGCCGAGACAAGGGGAACCGTAATCAGCTAACCTCAGGACAGTTGAAGAGAAAGTGTCAGCAGTTCTTAAGATCAAAATATTTTCAGGAAATGAAGGAAATCAGTACCTGAACATTTCCATGTGTGCATTGTGTGCGTATCTGTTGTGTTTTATCAGTACCGGCGTACGAAATTGTTGTGGGGAAAAATCATACTAGTTGCACACGTGCGCGTCGCTAACCGTATTTTTCATTGTATCTATTTAACCGTCGTATCAAAATCCAAGGGACAAAGTAATAATATGGTGAGGGTGTTGTGTTGGACTTTTACACGCCGTTGATATACTAAACCTACAGTCAGGGCTAGAAACCGTACCCGGTCAAGTAGGCTACCTGGTAGTAAATGCAGATGGAACGGTGCTTCAGGTAACTACCATGCAGGGACGGTTGGCTAGTATCTTTAAAAAAATTATAACCCTGTTTTGTTCGAAGTCTGCAGGAGAACTTCAGAATGACGAGCGGACCGCAGGCATCGTCTTACAAATGGTTCAGAGCTGCGGTAAGTTAATGAACACCTGCAGTACAGACCGCAAGGGAAACTTCCATCGTATGTCAGGTGCGTGCAGCTGCGCGTGTTGTGTGTGTGAGTGTGTGTGTGTGTGTGTGTGTGTGTGTGTGAGTGCGTGTGTGTGTGTGCGTGTGTATGTGTCCTTCATAATTTCATCGCCCACCGCTTCAGTCGTATTTCGGGACTATACCCTTGTGGCATGTGTCTGGAATCAAAAGGTGCACATCGTGAAGAAGATGAACAGAGACGGCTAAAGGCTTCACAGTTGATGTCTATGTATTTGTATCGGTTGTGTGCGCGCGTGTGTGTGTGGCCCAACTCGACTTGGTTTTCATGCGTATTTGCAGAACGATAGCTTGTTATTTCCGATCATCGTGTTGTGGACCTTGGCTACCAAATAATAGTTCTTTTCAACCTGTAATGTTCTTTTTATTTTATTTTGAAATACATCTGCATAGGCTATGGATGCTAAATTGTCGATGGATCTTTTGTCAAATGCTAGCTATCTCTAGAGGCATGAGTTAGAGTCATGCAGTTTTATACCACATCTGTATTTCAGTAAGATTACAGGTTATGATGACTGCTTTGTTCTAGTCCCCGTCCCCTTCCCCCCATGTATATAGATTACGCAAGTTATTCACAAACAATAATATATATATAAATTTTAAAGGATGCAGCAAAATTGAAATCAAATATCAACTACAGTCATGAAATGTAATGGCTTCTCAGGAAGACCCAGGCATCTAGTCTGTCTATTCTCTTCAAAGCAGACAGTAGGCTCTCCAGTGTCCAACGAGGCCTCTCACCGTACTTAAGGAGTAGCATCCTCGTGGAGTGAGGACTCTTGCCTTCCAGCAACTTGATGTATGCACCCAAGCCAAGCTCCTTGGCTAAGTCGCGCCAGGTCTAAGGGGGTATAAAGGGAAAGTGGTGATTGTATGGGAAAACACTTTAAAGCACCTTACACACACATACAAACATACATATACATATACACACATACATATATATACACACACACACACACACACACACACACACACACACACACACACACACACACACACACAAACACACACCTTTTCCCCATCATCTAAGAGCTCTCCCAACTTCTCAATGTCTTCCGCTCGTATGTGAGATATTGGAGTGTGCTGTGAACTGTACAAAGACTTGAGGCTCTGGTCTCCAAAGTACAGGAGGTCAATAAGCATCTCCGTCTTGCCACTCCTGTTGTTCACTACAGACTCCGCCCTGATGACCTCATCGATGGGGTAGATGGTAGGATCATCCGCGTGGGCTTGGAGATCACTGCAGCTGAACACCTTCACACTGAGGAACACGGTGGGGCAGGAGGACTTCACCAGTGCAGCAACCGCTCCCTGAACCATGTCAATGAAGGCCAGGCACAGCCTCCTGTTGGAGTCCCTGGAGCGACCTATTATGTCCAGCACCTTGCTCTTGTCACTTAGCTTCACCAAGCACTGGTACCCGCCACTGTTCATGTCAACCATGAAGCAGTTCCCAAACATGTGCATGACCTGGTCTGTCTGGAGCAGCTTATATATCTGCACTTGGAGGCGTGACAGGAAGCCTGGTGGGAAAGTGTCGGTCTTGTCTTCGCAGGAGAGCTGCCGCCCTGCATAGTGGAGACCATTGTCTGGTTGCCAGAGGGTTGGGTTGAAGCATTCTTTCGAGAAGGAGGGAAACAGGTATGTCTTCTTTCGCTTGTCCAGGTGGCAAAGGTCGAACCTCTGCAGGAGTTCCAAGATGACGTTGACATGGTTACTGTCCATGTTCTCTGCAAGCCGCGCCTTTATCACCTCCTCCTTGACAGTGGGGGCCTGGAGGGGCGCAATCTGGGCCTGGGGAAACCCCTCTGGTGCTAGGGCCTTCCCCAGCACATCTCTACACAGCCACAGCGGGTCGATGAAAATGTAGTTGCCAAGAGCTCCCTGGTCGAAATACACCACCTTTGTTGTGAGATGTGTGATGAGACGAGAGGAATATGATATTGACGTCCACCCAACGTTGGTGTGAATGCAAGCAAACCGTTAGGAAATAACCTTCACTACACCACCACACCTCCACCACTATACCACACATCCTATCACGAGTAGTGTTCATAACCACTGCATTTATGTACGTATGCCCTCAATTAATACAGGTACGTATGTATGTGTGGCAAGAAGGGCTCATGACTTGGTGGTGTAGCCAATGTGATCTATGTGCAGCATCTCAGTGTACTGTTCTGAATAAGTATAATTCCACTGATCTCATTTCGACCTCTCTTTCCTTTCCCACCTCTTCCCCATACCCTCTCTTCCTGCCCACCACTTCCCATACCCTCCCTTCCCACCTCTTCCCCATACCCTCCTTTCCTGCCCACCTCTTCCCCATACCCTCCCTTTCTGCCCACCTCTTCCCCATACCCTCCCTTCCTGCCCACCTCTTCCCCATACCCTCCCTTCCTGCCCACCTCTTCCCCATACCCTCCCTTCCTGCCCACCTCTTCCCCATACCCTCCCTTCCTGCCCACCTCTTCCCCATGCCCTCCCTTCCTGCCCACCTCTTCCCCATACCCTCCCTTCCTGCTCACCTCTTCCCCATACCCTCCCTTCCTGGCCACCTCTTCCCCATACCCTCCCTTCCTGCCCACCCTCTTCCCCATACCCTCCCTTCCTGCCCACCTCTTCCCCATACCCTCCCTTCCTGCTCACCTCTTCCCCATACCCTCCCTTCCTGCCCACCTCTTCCCCATACTCTCCCTTCCTGCCCACCTCTTTCCCATACCCTCCCTGCCCCTTCTGTTCTTACCACTCCAGCATTAGCAAGACACTTGCATAAGTAGGCGAGCTGCCTATCTGAGATGAGTTTGTTCACGTCGTTGTGCATGATCTCCACAAACTGCTCCCACACGATCACCTTCAGCTTAGGCTGCTCGCTCTTCAGCTTCTCAATTCTGTCCACTATCATCATTGCAACCCTTGGATGTTGAGGTTGTACCTGAAAAATGGAGGAGGAAGAAAAAAATAAAGGGTGGAGGGAGGGAAGGAGAGATCCATAAGGAAGTGTGCTACTATTTCGACCGATGTACCTTCATTAGCTTTGAGCGTACTGATACCAGCTCCTGTTTCAACTTGAGCATCTCATCAGACTTAGGCATGTGGCAGGCGAGAGGGAAGACCTTGTCAGACAGCACCAGGTACAGTTTGAAAAGGTCCCTCATTTCGTTGGCATAGTCTTGAAGCCTTTCCAGGGCCCTTGGTGCTTCGCTGGATGGCAGGAGATCATAGTGACTGCCTATCACCACCACAGGGACTGGCAGTATAACACTCCCATACATGCCATCTTCTGACGCAATGCTTAAGCGACTGCTCTCATCCGGGGGTCCAGAACTGACGGGTCTCCTTGGGGGGCCCTCTGCATAGCCGGGACACATTGGCACGTAGTTGTGGCTCTCGTTAGAGGCGGCGAGGAAGGGAACCTGCCCGAGGTTCCTGGCCTTGATGAAGCTAAGCCACCACCTCAACTCTTCCTGCTGGTCCTCAAATGGCTGGACCAAGTTCACAATGACCGTGAATATTGTGCTCTCAGTGGAGATGAAGAACTGGTGTGTGATGAAGCTCTCCACTTGGCCGGCAAAATCCCACACGCTGAAGTTGGAACCGGAGAGGTTCACCTGGGAAACATCTATGCCAAAGGTGTTGGGGGACTCCCCCTCGGTGGGTGGGGCTTCCTTCTTGCTGAGGGAGGCTTTGAGGGAAGACTTGCCGACCCTTGGGTGACCACAGATGCAGAGCTTCATGAAGTCCAGGGAGCACCTCTCGCTGTTGATGTCACGTACCCATACCTCATAGATCTTTGTGTGTAAGGGAGGAGAGAGGGAGGGGGGATGGTCATGTATCCAATACGGAGAGATGCACACACACCACACACATATACACATACCACACATGTACACACACCACACATGTATGCACACACCACACATGCACACACCATACACATGCACACATACCACACATGTACACACACCACACATGCACACATACCACGTACACACACCACACATGCACACACACCACACATGTGCATATTCCACACACATGCTTACCTTTCTATAATCGGACAGCTTCCCTTTTAAACCAGTGTGACCTCTTAGTGCAGCCATATCCTCAGGTAACATGTCTTGATAATTCTATGGGCGGTGTGTGTGTGTGTGTGTGTGTGTGTGTGTGTGTGTGTGTGTGTGTGTGTGTGTGTGTGTGTGTGTGTGTGTATGTGTGTGCATGTGTGGTATAGTGGAGGGGTGGTGTGAGTGTGGTATGGGGAGGGGTGGTGTGGGCCCCCCACACCACATGTGTAGATCCTCAGGCTTCACCACATGGTGCCCAAAGAACACACCCACCAAATATAACAAGCTTTGGTAAGCCACACCCCCTCTGATGATACACACAGTAGTCCATAATTTGCACACACACAGAGTGTCCACGAATGAACGCAACACTTTCAAAAGTGTTGCGTTCATTTGTGGAAGCCCTATCCCATCAGTGTGTGTGCTCATCAGAGAATCTATCGGCTCTGCTATCAACAAACACACCTCCATTCTCAAATATACACTGACTGCCACCATCTTCATTGCTATGATATGACGACTATACATTAGGCAATTAGAGTGCTAACTAATTAGCTATCGTATTTTAATAATTTCAAATCTGAGGTACGAGAAGGAGAGGGGATGGGAGGGGATGGGAGGGGATGGGAGGGGGTGGGAGGGAGGATGGGAGGTCTTGAGTTGAACATGGACCACAGCCTATCACCAAGCCACCATACCATGACTTACTTGTTGGTTATAATCCAGCATATGTCTGTAGTAACCTATAGGCGGGAACAGTCGCTGTTTAAGGAACTCAACCACTTCAGTGCGATTGTTAAGGGCAGCCAGATGAAGGAGTGTGGGCACTTCAAGTATTGAGTCCTGTTTGAACAACAACAAACATATGTAACTCTTCACCTTTACCAGGTGGCATTGGTTACCTTGGCAACCATGATGTTGGGTACAACAGTGGGGGCGTAATCATACAATAACTTCAGGATGTCTATGTGGCCATGTTCTGCAGCATAATGGCATGCTGTTTTTCCATTCTGTGTGTGTGTGTGTGTGTGTGTGTGTGTTTGTGTGTGTGTTGTGTGTGTGCATTCAAATGTGTGTATGTGTGTGTGTGGTGTGCATGCATGGTGTGTGTGTGTGTGTGTGTGTGATATTTGTGTGAAAGGCTCTCAAAATATTGGATGTGCACACTCTTGGTATAATAAGTTATTATACCAACATTTGGTTTGTAAACATTATATCAAAAGGTTAGTTTGTAAACATTATTTTTGACATCAACCTGATTTCAAAAGCATTCATTTTACTAGCGCAGAAATAGGTGATATCCTGTTCTTCCATTTTATATTTCCAACGGCCAAAACTTTGTTGCCAGGACGACAATGTTGGAAGCCCCCCTCTTTGAAAGACAGGTTAACCCCTTTATGAAGCATGATGTGGGTAAGGTTGCAACCAAAGGCATTGGGATCCTTGCCCATACGTAAACAGCAGACTGCACGTATTGTTTTCTCAACTAACAATGCATTGTTATCACACTATTAACAGACCTATATACTAGACGATATAAACGTCTACATCTGTAACCACTATGTAAATTAATCACTTGAATTAACCCTGTACAGATAATTTAGTTAATTAACCACTGAAATTATTAAATACTATGCAAATTATAAGTTCCCCTGTACCTTGGCCCCTCCCACCATAACTGTACCTTAGCTGCAAGTCCTACTTTGCAGTTACCGCGCTCAACCAACACTTGACAGACCTCAAAGTTACCATTTCTGGCAGCATGCATCAGAGGAGTCCATCCACACTGTGATAGAACACACACACACACACACACACACACACACATACACACAGCCATGATCACGAAGTGGGGGGGGGGGGGAAGACAGGGCACAAGATGGGGTTCTCTGTCTTACATTGTCTTGAATGTTCACATTTTCAGTAGACTTGTTCAAAAGCTGCTTCACAATCATGAAATGGTTGAAGAAACAAGCTGTGTGCAGTGGTGTATATCCTCTCTACGGTATTGGATAAAACAGAATGGGTGGAGAGGGAATTGAGTATTGGACTGTGTATGTGCGTGTGTGTGTATGGGTGAGTCAACAGTACCTTATCAGTAACATTCAGGTCACAGGGGTACTTAGTGAGCAGCTGATCAACAATGGGAGCACCTCCCAGTATGCAAGCATAGTGAAGAATAGTTAGCCCAGTCTGCAACACACACACACACACACACACACACACACACACACGCACGCACACACATACACACACACACACACACACACACACACACACACACACACACACACACACACACACACACACACACACACACACACAGCTCATGTTTGATCTTATAGAAACCCCAAAATTTGGATAAATATAGTCGCTTTTGTTATAACACAATTACAAACAGCTGAAGTCTTGCCTTCATGTTTCATAACATTACACTTCAGGTATTCTCCCAACTTGTCTCTCATGGTTCCCATGTCCCCTTATGGTTTCCATGGCACCACCACCTTGTTCCCTCCTTCCCCCATGTATTTTAGTGGACATATTTGTAAATTCACTTTTTCATCTAGGAGGCTATATGCTTCCATGGCTAAATTTTGTTACTTGATGTGAATAATCACATTTTGGCCACACCCTACACAGGCCTATATGGCCACACACCCCACAGGCCTACATGGCCACACCTAGGCCACACCCTATACTATAGATATACATGTTGAGGCTGGCCATCCTTATATCAATTGCCACTAACCTCTACATGTTTGGTTGAAACATTCTGAGGGTCCTGTCTGAGTAGCTCTGTGAGCCTCTTACCATCTTGACGCTTGATGCAGTCAAACAGTGTCTCCTGTTTAT
This sequence comes from Eunapius fragilis, assembly GCA_963681505.1. Classification (NCBI taxonomy): domain Eukaryota; kingdom Metazoa; phylum Porifera; class Demospongiae; order Spongillida; family Spongillidae; genus Eunapius; species Eunapius fragilis. The sequence continues at coordinate 679,528 of OY811985.1, forward strand.
TTGTGTCGATGTGTGAGTGCATGTGTGTGGAGTGTATGTACAAGTGACAATGTGCACATGGTGATACGTGTACATGTGTGTGTACACATGTGGTGGTGTGTGCAAACATGTGGGTATGTGTCAGACTGTCACACTACCCAATTGTCTATGACACCTTACCCCAGGAACACGCTCTATGACACCTTACCCCAGGAACACGCTCTATGATACCTTACCCCAGGAACACCCTCTATGACACCTTACCTCAGGAACACCCTCTATGACACCTTACCCTAGGAACACCTATGACACCATACTCCAGAAACACCCTCTAAGACACCTTACCCTAGGAACACACTCTATGACACAATGTCCGCTGTAACACCACACAGCATTAAAGTGTGAATATGCAGAGTGCTAACGCTGTGGCCTGAACCCCACGCCAAGCAGTTCAGGAACAAACCTGTCCTACTAATGAATGTTGTCTTCTGGGCCTCTGTCATACTAGGTGTGTGGGAGTCACCCAGAGGTTAAAAAAATTCCCATGCAGCTTAATCTATCTTCTCAATCTATAGTGACGTGTATCATCGCTCTACGTACATGGGTCTGGGTACGAGACCAACGAAGAGCAGTCCTATAGAATAGCCAATACTTTAACGCATGAAAATAACTGCGCGTGACGAGATTGGAAATGACCACAGGGAAAGAGGATCGACCCAACCACGAGCTGTCAACATACACACAATACAACACACGCCACGCACGCACGCACGCACGCACGCACGAGCGCGCGCACGCACACACACACACACACACACACACACACACACACACACACACAACACACACAACAGAACACAACGCATAAACATAAAAACACGCACGCACACAAAACGCGCGTCGTTGAAATCACTCAAATGTGTTGATTTGCTCAGAAGCATGATTCGTTCCTACGGCTATGCTAATGAGTTTATTATTACCCGTTGTCTTGTAGCACTTACAAACGAATAGATAATTAAGACGTGGCTGCTAGCAAAGCTATAAGCCGCTTCAAAAATCACTACTCACCAGGTACACCATTGTCAACAGTCCTCTTCCTTGCGGGCATACGGAAGAACCCCTTCCGGTGGGTTTTAATAACTGAAGGCGGAGTCACCGAAGACAAGTTTTATTTTGTCATGATCATCAGGGCGGAGTGAGATCACTCTGATGTAACGGGGTTTCTGTAACACCCCGTGGTTGTACAATCGCATTGTGTGTACTAACATAGATTATTTGTGTACGGTACAAATCTGTAACACTGCCTAAACGCATGGTAGTACCCATGTACGGTAGCACAGGGAAAAAAAAAGCGTCGAATCATTTAGAAATCATTGCGTGATTGAACAAAAAATCACACAAAAATCACACGCTTCTATTGATTTTCGTGTGATTTTCTGTTCAATCACGCAATGATTTCTAAATGATTCGGTGCTTTTTTTCCCCTGTGTAGGTAAAACCGTTTTCGGAATGAACCGAATGACTACTACTAGTACATTAATGTTTAATCTCCCGCAATCCTTATTTAAGGATGGCCATCCTTAAATAAGGATGATGACCACTTTCTAAAAGAATGATGTAAACTTGGTGCTTTGTTTTATATTAGTGATTCACTAGATTCAAGATCATGCAGATCAGCGATACTGCCGCGATAAAAACAGGTTTGGCTTGCTCAAAAACCGGTATTACAGTGTAAATACGGCGAAACAGCCATTTGCTCAAAGCGACGTATGGCAAGGAAGGATAGGTTTCTGGTAGCTCTAGGAGTACAATGTACACTGTCAGATGGATCTGTGGAACAATATCCACGGCATCGACAATCTACGCTCACTTACCGTCCAGCGAAGCGATTGCATTACTTGTAATTCCTCAGTATGGATGGATGACATGCATGTAGGCCTATAGGCTATAGGTGACCAAAGCGGGGCATGCAACACTGTATGATTCGTCAAATGACAGTGACAGCGACAGCAACAGTAGGCCTATCAATGAATGGCGTGGTCTCCTCGAGTCTGATTAATTGGCTAAGCTCCATTAAGCTCGAACACATATTGTATGCCAATTGGCAACGCTTCCGGCGAGATCTCCCGTACTTCCCCCCCCCCCCCCCCCCCCCCCCCCATGCACCATTCTAGTACTGTACTGAATGATATAGGCACACTGTTCGATGGAGCGGCGGCAGAACAACCACATGCAGTGCACGTGGTTTCAGTGAGGCCAAGGTACGTCCTGCACGCTGGCGTTTGAGCAGAAGGGAGCATCTACATCAGTACACGTCATTATACAAATGATTGATAGTAATTTTGAAGTGTTATGGTGTAAATAAGCATAACTTATTAACCACAAGTTATTTCTTCGACGAGTCAGGTTGTGAGTATAGCTGGATCAACTGGCTATCAGAGAAAATCAAGAGTTTTAAAACTATTATGGTTTTTATGGTCAATAATCTCTACTGTTGTGATCCTTATTTAAGGATGGTATCAATCCTTAAATAAATAAAGATGTGCCACTTCTTCCCTGTTTTACCACATGGACATTGATCATATTGACATCATTTAAAGTTTGTTATGGAGGCTAATCAGTATACAATTGACCATAACCATTTTTAAAAATCTTACTTACTTGGTTAGCAAAAATATGCAGTGTAAAAGATGATCCTTATTTAAGGATAATGACATCCTTAAATAAGGATTTTCTCCCCGGAGATTAAACATTAAAATAAGGACCAAAAACAATTGTGCGGCCAGTGAGTAGGATTCAGCAGACATCCAATAAGGCATGTTTACCCGCAGAACTAGGCGCTAATTCACAGGGCGTCAAATCAATGTTTGATTTTAAAGATGACTGAGTACAGTATACTGTTCAGTCATGCGATGATTTTACAAGCCAGCGGTGATTTTAAAATCATTTATGAATCCAAAGCGGTCTTTTTTTCTGATAGTCATGGATATATATCCATCGCCAATGATGTTCCCAGTACTAAGTTGGCCACTGAATGGATGTTCCCAGTACTAAGTAACCTCGTGGCCAATGGATGTTCCCAGTAATAAGTAATCTCTGTAACAGCTATGGAGCTCGAGGAAATGCGGCGTCTCAAGAAGAACCAGCGCTAGTGGCGTGAAGCAGCAGGTGAGTTCCTTATACCTTCAAGCGAAAATGGAACGAGTTATTTATAACTGTTCGTTTGCTGTTCCCACGTGTACCCCAGAAGAAAGTTGTATGTCATTTTGAAGTATTTCAAGCGAGAAATCTTTTAGCGCCCTTCGGAGACTGAAGGCATGGCTGAGAAGTACAATGAACCAAAATAGGCTTTAAAAAAAAAAAATCATATTTTGATTCCACAAGGCTTAGTGCTATCATTATGGTGCAGATATTAAAAAAAAAAAAAAAAAAACTTGTGAAATCATATCATAATATGATTTGGTTTGCTGTGATAGGCTAAATTGGTGCATGGTTACATGTCCACAAGACTGAAACAGATTTTTTTGGACCTTAAACAAATTGGCAATGAGTTTATTAGTCGGCGTTTTTGGGCGATTTGTGTAATACTCACAGTATGCATATTCATGAATTGTGGTAGTGGGGGACAGCATCGAGGAAGTATATTCGATGTGACGGTCAAATTAAGCGAAAACATCGTGGCCCATGCACTAGTAGATAGGTTTTCCTATCTGCATGCTATACAAAATTTTATCTGATTTTATAACTGTTTAGAGTCTCAATTTTTGAAGTTAATTATTTAAATTCAATATTTTAGACTCAATTCGGTACCGCGTGGATTTTTTTCACTGTAGTCGGTTTCTATTATATTTGAGGCATCCATAACAACTTTCCGCATCTTTTTTCTGTGTTCCCTTCTCAAACTGCACGACTCCACACGTTTTTACACTTTTTACGTAGCTTATGTAACAAAAACAACGAAATAAATTTACGTTACTTCACAACTGCACAGCTTATGAGAAAACAGGGCCGTAACCCAGAGGGGGTCCGTAACCAGGGAAACCCGTAAAATTGCTAGTAAATCTGTTTTTACTAGCAATTTTACGGGTTTCCCTGGTTACGGACCCCCTCTGGGTACGGCCCTGGAAAATGACTATTTCCAGTGAGAACTCGATACTCGAGGTTCCAGTGCTCACTTGAAATAGCCATTCTCTACTAAGGGGGCTGTATAGGCTAGCGAAACATGAGCTGCTTCGATTATTTCTTTTTGCTACCGCATGTTGACATAAGTTACGTAAAAAGTGCAATTTGAGAACGGAACAAAGAAAAAAGATTAATGGATGCTTCAAAGCCCATAGAAACCGACTACAGTGAAAAAAAAAAATCAACGCAGTACCGAATTGAGTCTAAAATATTGAATTTAAATAATTAACCATTTTTTAACTTAGACTCTAAATAGTGATAAAATCAGATAAAACTTTATCCCAATATAGCAGATAGAAAAATCTATTTACTAGTGCATGGACCATGATATTAATTTGACCACTACATTGCACTATACTTCCTCGATGCTATCCCCCATTATAATATAGATTATGTGCGTCTTCACGGGCCATCATATGCGTCAGCTCATTTATTTCCGGGGGGAGGGGGGGGGGGGGGGGGGGGGGGGGGGGGGAATAAGATAAGAATCCTACCAGGGGAGGGTGTGGCCTCCTCCCTCCTGTGCGAAGCGCGAAAGCTTTTGAGGCCCTAATATACTTATGCATGAATAACTCATACTAATTAGTTAGTGTACGCAGTGGTGGGCAAATGCCCCCCCATCCTTGCCCCATCGAGCGGACGCCTATGGTTATGTTCTTCTCATATTCTCAGAACCTACACCATACTCACGCCCTTTCTGCCCTAGCAAAGGGATATTGTAGACAAAGCAGTTAGCGAACTCCATGTGCAGGTATTTAGAGAAGATAGAAAGAAGATCCTCTGGCAGTTTGTAACACCTTGTCTCTGGTAGTTATTAGCGGGTCAGGGAAGAAACGTTTAGCGGGCAACTTAAGACATGTAAACCAATTCTTATGGAAGCAGAAGTTTAAAAAATATGAAGATTTCAGAATTGCATTGATACTGTTCAAGCTTGGTTGGCAGGATCATATATCTATGGGTTTAGCTTTAGGTCTTATTTCAAGGTTCATGACCATGGGACTTTATGCCTTGTTGCAGACTTGGTGCATGCGATGTGTTGGCTGTGCCACCAGGGACAGCTAGGATTAGACAACCCATCAGGTATACCCATACCCATCAGGCATACGGCAGTGGGAGGGAGTTTTGGATTCAGTTGCCTCAATGCCTGGTAACAGTAGAATGAGATGGTTTATGATAATGAAAATGTCATTCATATGCTGACTGTAGGCACAGCATAAAGAGGCTGTCAAGATATTCAAATTATGCATGATAAACATTTTAAAATATAGAATTTGACCAGAGACAATGCATTTATCTCTTTCCCCTCCTTGCGTAGGCATTGCCAAATATGAATGAACACAAACTGATGTATTATATGGGACAGTTAAACTTGATACCGTGCATGTATTAATAAAAAGTGATAAGAATGCTTTTAAAAAAAAATCGCAGTATATCTTCCAAAAGCTTTGGACTACTGACTTACTATTTCCAGATATTAAGCTACATCAGTTTTATATTAAATAAAATATTGGCAAGGGTGTGGTTATTAGCAATGCCATTTCATCCACAATAACAATAGCAGTTGTTTAAAAAAATGATTTTATGTTGCCTAGCTACTAGAAAGTGAATGCGTATTTGGACATACAGATAAGGCTGCAGAGGAACCAGTCAAAATATTGCATCTTGTTCTTCTGATTCTGCACCTGATCAGATGCTGAAATCTCTACAGTGCGGACTAGTGTGTTACAATTCTCAAAACTTATATTATACATTCTTGTATTCTGGTGTACTACAGCATTTTGAAAGAAGAGATCAAATTCTTTTATGTATTTCTGTATTTCTTCACGGTGCTCATCCTCTGGTATATCATGCTCTGGAGATGACAAATTGCACTTGAGTATGTATTACTAAGGGTAAAATAATCAAGTGATACTGTACACATTGATTGTATCAGTTAATTAAAGAGATTCTCTTTACCAGGTTGTGCAGCACCAGTTCTTGGTGCTACAGTAGTTAGTTCTACGCGTACATTTAGCTAGATGGTAACCCTAACGGGTTCAGATGTATGAGTACAAGTAACTGACCTTTCTTCCCTTTCTTCTTCTTCTCAGTACTCAGTGGAGAAAGTGGCCCCCCCCTTAAGCCATTGCACACCGAGTTGGTTTATATCTTTTGCCTTAAAATCAGTCATGAAAATGCTCCTTAATAATGCCTGCAGCTGTTCTGATGGTATAGTTAACATTTCAGCTAGAGACAGACAATAGGACTTTGCAAGGCTCATGCTTCAAGGGGCATGCAAAGTCACATTCCATGGACATGCAGGACCAGGAATTGATGTACCACCCTCCTGAGTCAGCCATTATACTTGTTCCCAAAATACACAAGTAGGTACACTCCGAATTTGAAGTGATTTGAACGCTCTTACCTGAAGATATGGCCGTTTGGAGCGGTCACTTGAGGTAACGTCGGTACCCCGCTTATGCACTAGAAGACTCTAAATTATTTTCGCATGCATATTGAAATGGTTAATTTAGCCGGCACGAAGATAGGAAGTCGATAACGTTAACATTTCAGAAGATATAGCAATTTTATTCTGATTATATAATTCCACAAGGGCTTAGAACGTTCCGTGTAATTTTTTAACGAACGATGGCAAACGAAGTATGTAAGCTTGGTCATATGTAGGCACACAAGTTGGGAGAGGGAATATCGGTCGTCTATGAACGATTACACCATCACTGAAATCTCCTGTTTTTTGTTTTTGTTTTTTCCCCGCAGTGAGAGTGTAAAGTTCCTTGACAATCCGTTGCATGGGGTGGGGGGGTGGGGGGGGGGGGGGGGGGGGGGGATGTTGTTGTGAGCATGTCACACATGTTGCATGCATTGATTAAGGAGACGGCTTGCATTAGATTACTGCATAAAATTTATGCTCCCTCAGTATATGGGACAGTTCACGACACCGAAATTGCGTCTCGTCTAGTAGAACATAAAAAGTTGTTAAAATGTTCTGCGTATAACGTACGAACGATTAATGCTAATGCATCATTACAAGGTGGAATTCTCATGCAGTCTCTCAGTCTCTTACGGAACGTACAAAGGTCGTTCGTTACCCAGGGGTTCGACGCTTAAATGCCTTTCTGCAGAACTTTTCAAATCGCTTCGAAATTTCGTTACGCACGTAGGCGATGAGTCCTATCGTTACTGATTGGTTTATCCTGTTAATTTTTAGTTTACCCGTTACGAAGATCAATAGTATAGTTGAAGCATTCAGTGGCGCGAATCGAGTGCACCGCAACGTACTTTGCCATTCGTAACAGGGTAACTTGAAAGTACAAATTAACGAAATAACAATACCGACAGTGTGCATGCGCACCGATTTGAATACTACTGTAGAAAGACAGTACGCTTTGAACTCCAGGGGCAATGCTCTTTGTATGTTCCGTAGGGCGGCAAAAATAAATTCTACCATGGTTGGGTATGGTGTGTTTTAGAATCGTTCGGAAGTTATACCAATGGGATCGTTGCCGCCTAAAGGAACCTTAGCGCATATTATTATTTCAAAATTATACCTATTATAAAGAAGGAGTATCTAAGACGTGCAATTATTGACACTAATCAGTGGTCGGCACATGCCTAATTAAACATTTGGGCAATTTGAAACTACATGCATGGACTGACCAATTTCCGAGGACCTATAGCCTTAGGTGACCTATAGCCTTAGGTGACCTGTAGCCTTAGGTTCCTTTCCGCTGCAACGATCCCATATAAACGCTTACAAAGGACCATCTAACCCATTATTAAGATTTGAAAGGTCGACTTAACTTGAGGGTTTATTGTGGGTGTGCTAGTCAGCTATTTTCCTATCTGCCATCTTTCGGTGGGGAGGGGTGTAGACTGCTGAATGAAGACCATCTGTTAGAAACGCGTCAGACAAGACAGACAAGAGTGTAGTGACTGACAATTAGTATTTGTAGGAATGAGTTGTGCTGCCGCTCAACGCTCATAGCACACGTAATTATCGCACTATGATAAATGTACAAGAGCAAGCATCCCATGTGAGCTTCCTGCATAGATAGAACCTTAAAGATGGCAGCCAGATGTTATAGAGTGAGGGGGTGGGGAGGGTAGAGGGGGTGTTGCTTATGGTGCCCAGATCATGGAGAGTGAAGCCACCTTATTAGGGTATAATGAAGCCATTCAGATGCCCATCTGTTGTTCGGAATGGACCTTAGCAACGGATGACTTGTGTTAAAGAAGTGATCTCTATTGGATTGCCACAGGTCTGTTGTCAGATGTCTGATTGGTCCCAAGCACTTTTAGTAGTTGTATGACCTCTGTACATCGGTCTTACTATGGCTTTTGTAGTATGGTAGGTTCTAATGTGGCAATACACATACACATACCTTTTTTTAATGGCTTCATGTGGATTGTTCTGTTATATATGAAAAACCATAGCCTGCAGATGTGCTGGTTTCCAAGGCTAGCCTAAATCAGATGCTCAATTCGACATTCCATATGTATATTTCGGTTGTCAAAACTTGAAGCCCACTGCTACTTTAGTCTCCCCCCCCCCCCCCCCCCCTACCTACCTCTCATCTCCTCTCCCTCTCCTCCTCTCCTCTCCTTTTTCTCCTCTCCACTCTCCTCTCCTCCTCTCCCCTCCCTCTTCTCCTGGCCCCCAGTATTGTGCATGCGCGCACACGCACACACACATATTCACTGACACATACACTTACATTGCACCCCCACACATTATGCCTATCCCACGTACATAAATGCACACACACACACACACACACACACACACACACATATTACACACCATCCCACAGCAGCATAAGATGGGTTTCTGGTAAACATCTCATATTAGGTTACATAGCTGTGTTCATTACAACTACTCTGACATTCTCAGGAAATGGATCTTATTCGACACCACAGACCAACTGGCTGGACACATGCATGGTGACAGGCAGTTTCTCTGCTTTGAACCATCCTCTGGTCCTATAATTTTGAACAACTCCTTGTTCCCATTCCCAAAGGGTTTGAGCAATCATTCAGTAGTGTGAAGGGGGACATAGGCTAGTGAACACCCAAATTGAGACTTGACCACGATCACACAGGCTGGGACAATGTAGGAGGATATAGAGAGGGTGTGGTGGGGAAGGGGAGGGAGGGAGGGTAAGTAGGAGGGAGGGGGAGGGGGAGGGGGGCAGGAACTATTGTGTCCAGAAACTATGCAGGTACCTTTCTATCTTAGCCATGCCCATGATAAGGCCTACAAGTTGTTCTCTCCCACCTGAAAAAAAAGCATGCTATGCCCCTCCCCCTCTTCCACCCCCAGGCCTAACGTGCCCCTCCCCCATCGCGAGTGCCTCCCTCTACCTTACCTCCCACCTGAAGTACTTCCTTCTCATAAATTAATTCCCATTAGGTTATTCTAGAACAGATGTACAGCTGCTCCTTGTTAAGCAAACCATGTACTTGGAATTACGCATCAACACTGTGGGGACGTCTCCGCATACCCCATTCTTGGGATGTTAAACTAATTTATTAACCGCTACCACGACAAGAGGGGGGTGCTGACACTAAAGTTAGTCCATAGTTGCATACTCATCTTTACTACCTTTGAGTTAAATAATAAGATCCTAAACTTGAGACTCTGAGGCGTAACGTTCTCACAACCGCAATATGCGGGTCAGGTCAAGCGAGAAGGTTATTACGTAATCGTAGGCAACACCCACTATCAACTCCCCCGAGGCGGTGACATCATATAATAAAGCACTCGGGAGTCGAACGCGGCGGATTGGACGTAAGGGCCTGCTGTGAGAGCACATTCGGTAGCAGAGAACAGAAGAAAGTTGGACTGTCGGACAGAGATGGCTACGGGAAGAGATGGAGACGGCAAGTCAGTTGTTCGTGTGACCGAGGATTCAAATAAGTTGTTGGAAGAGCTCTTTGATGTAGTTAACGCCGGGGGGGCTCCTAAAGGCGGGAAACCAATGCTAGAGCGGAAGCTGCCCCCTTCGTTCTTTCACGCAACCGATTCGAAGCAGGGTCTTTCTTCGCCATGCGGACACTCGCGCTCCGTCTCTATGCCGGCCACCATCGAACATATTTATTCCTCCAGGCAATACGCGCAGGACAACTTGCAAGGACAACCCCTACCGCCTGGATGGGAGCTCGCTAAAACGCCCGACGGTATCAGCTACTATATCGAGTAAGCATACTGTCGTTTCCCCCTCACCTCGCCTCCCCCTCCCTGCGCATGCCTGTTCCCTGTTTGTGTTAAAATTAGCCTCGAAATGTGTGGGCTTAGAGAGAAGGTGTCCGCCT
>OY811985.1:692500-747500 GCA_963681505.1 Eunapius fragilis
GGGTGGGGGGGGTGGGTGGGGGTGAGGGGGTGGGTGGGGGTGAGGGGGTGGTGGCATTGTGCATAATAAAATACAATAAACAGATCTCTCTTTGATGTGCATCACCACAAAGGCCTCAGTCATTAATTCATATTCCTAAGGAAGTCCTTAATCCTCTGTCTTGCCATTTCCTCCACCATCTCTCCCCCCCCCCCCTCCCCTTTGTAGTCATAACAACAAGACTACTACATGGGAGGACCCACGCAAGCTGATGTCACGTCACCCCCAAAGGGGGCCCTTCCCCCCACACCCCCTGCACCAGCAACCGCAGCAGCAACCGCACATGAGCGTTCCCCTCTACCCACATCCCCATTTAATGCCCACCCCTCAGCAGCAGTCCCAGCACGGCATGGACCACATGCTACCGGAGGGTTGGCAGAGGGCTTACACACCAGAGGGGGAGGTTTACTACATCAACCACAAGGAGAGGACCACCAGCTGGCTTCCGCCCACAGTTGGTTACCACCAGCACTCGCACTCCATGTCTGGTGTGGCGGGAGGAGGTGTGATGGGGGGAGGGCACCAGCCCCCTTACCCCAGCTACAGCATGAGTATGGACCGCAACATGCAGCAGCACTACATACAACAGAAGAGGCAGATGGAGCAGCAACAGCAGCTGCAGCAGAAGTTGCAGCTCGCCGAACCGAACCGCATACCGACCACACTCTACGGTGACCCGTACCTGTCCAGTGGGGACCACATTCGACAGGCCTCGCACGATTCGGGCCTAGGGGCAACTGCCACTCCTTACCCCTCTGACGTGGGCATAGTGGACTTTGACGAAAGCATGGACACAACGGGTGGTATGCCTGGTGTGCTGGGAAAGACCTACATATCTGGTCCAGGTCGTGAGTACATTGACGGGATGGATGGGGGCATGGAGATGGACCACACCCTCCAGGTCTCCATGGGCAATGATATACTCGAAGGCGCTTGGGTCTGAGACTGTCCAGTTCATTTTTCATACTGCTCCACTTCTATTTCTCCTCTCTCTCTCTCTCCCTCTCTCTCTCTCTCTCTCTCTCTGTCTCTCTCTCCCTCTCTTTCACTCTCACTCCTTCACAACAAGCATAATCTGGACCTGCCAACTAAGATGTATTCATCATTACCTCTCATCTCCCTATTCATCTAACACAGTTTAGTTAATTCCATCTACTATGTTAATACTGTCATGACTCATTTGTTGACCCCCCCCCCCTCCCCCCCCCCCCCCCCCCCCCCCCATCCATACTCCACCCTCTTTTTTCTCTGAGGCGGGAGCTCTACCGTTATCCCTCACAGAAGCTGTGTGTAAAAACATCATAGGCGTTTTTTTTTTTTTTTTGTGTAGCTAAGTTTAGAGTTGTACATAGAAATGTTCGTGAAACTGTAGTTTTCTGTGTAACTTTTAATGATACCGTTGTGTGTGTTTGAAAAGCAAAGCATTTGTTGTTGCTCGGCGGGGGCCTAGTGAACAAACAAACGGCCCACTTGTATACATAATGGTCGTGCCCTAGAGGCCACTTGGGGTCAACGGTGAAGTAGTAAACACACTTGTTTTTGTATTAACACTTAGCCGAACTCGGCAGGGTCGATTGCGTACAAGTTTAATAATTACAATAAACTATAAATAAATTTAATAGGTACAATAATATTATACTCTTTTAAAAACTAATATACGCGCATCAGACAGCTCTTCCGCTGGGGATGATAGCTTAAAATCAGGCTTATTGCTTGGAGAAAAAAAAAAAAGAAAAAAAAAGAGACCGAAATAACACGCATGCGCGTTCTGGGAGGTTATAGTATTATTACAGCTGAGGCATATATATGGCAGCGGACAACAACCGTTTCCAGTTTATATCTTTCACAGGAGGTGATATTCTTGACGCGATAGCAAACAAGACAAACGAAGCCACGGAGCTTCTAGAAAAATGGTAGTCATAACTATAGTTGGAGGGTCTGAACGTTTACATCGTTACACAACTTTGCAGGGGGATGAAAAACCGGATGAAGTTTGCAACCTTTTTATACAATAAGCCCTTTCAGGTCTACCAAAAACAAGGCTTTGCACTGGTAGGGTGCCACCACATGTCTATAGCAGCGGCGCTATATAGGTACTTCTAGCATGCTCACGTTTTTATTCTTGCCTCAGGAGTTTTTCCAGTCAGCTGTGGTTACAGAAACTCTTAGGGTTTGTTGGAAGATGTGCTGCTGGCGCATTGGTTATGAATGTGTGTGGTTTGCAGGCGCATGCAGCTGATGGCCATTGGGCTCCCATCAGTATGTATCCACTCCTATTGTTGCACACCAATGGCAAAATTCATTGCATTAACATTGCAGGCAGCGAAGTAACACAAGTCATTGTCAAAGATGTACCATGTTCACAACTTAGCATGGACTTCTTTGACAGCATCTACAAACCAGGTGTGTGTGTGTGTCTGTGTGTGTGTGTGTGTGTGTGTGTGTGTGTGTGTGTGTGTGTGTGTGTGTGTGTGTGTGTTGTGTGTGTGTGTGTGTGTGTGTGTGTTCATGCTATGTGGAGCAGAGATAGGAGGTCAAACATCTCTTGGATCACATTTCTGTTTATTTATCCAGGGGTCGTCCGTGAGACAGGACACATTATCAAATGCTTTGATGAAGTCAAGGATGACTTCCTCATATCTGATGAGCTGCGAAAGGTTGGGGTACTGAATTGCCTCCCTGTCTCTTTGGAATGATTTTTCTCCTCCTAGGTGCTTCTTGATTCAGGCTCTGACAACTATGGGATTTTTGGTGAGACAGAAAGAGAAGAACTTTTGTTCAGAATCTTTAAGCACCTGGCACTTGGTGGCCCAGTTAACCAGGTAAGTTTAGGACGCCGGTTGAGATGGGAAATGGTGCATTTTAAAAGCAGCCTACACAGGTCAATGTCTGGGTGGCATGTTGCCTTAAGTCAAATGAATACGAGTAAAAGTTCAGTAAACTAAACTAAAGCATAGTAAAAGTTCAGTAAACTAAACTAAAGCATAGTAAAAGTTCAGTAAACTAAACTAAAGCATAGTAAAAGTTCAGTAAACTAAACTAAAGCATAGTAAAAGTTCAGTAAACTAAACTAAAGCATAGTAAAAGTTCAGTAAACTAAACTAAAGCATAGTAAAAGTTCAGTAAACTAAACTAAAGCATAGTAAAAGTTCAGTAAACTAAACTAAAGCATAGTAAAAGTTCAGTAATCATAGTAAATGTTCATGAGCTTCAGGTTACAAACCACCTGGAAGTCGACCCGTGCATGTCTGGCTTTATGTGCTAAGGACTAGGGGCGTGTACATTGTGGTGAATGTTGGTGTGTGGTTGATGCACTGTGTGGTGAGTGATCATGGTGGCTACATATGACTGGCGTTGATGGTACTTCCTGTGACCACACATTGTGTTCACAGTTCGTTAGCTGATCATACCTCACCTAGTTACCTAGTACCTCACCTAGTTACCTAGTACCTCACCTAGTTACCTAGTACCTCACCTAGTTAGTACCTCACCTAGTTACCTAATACCTCACCTAGTTACCTAGTACCTCACCTAATTACCTAGTACCTCACCTAGTACCTCACCTTAGTGTCGGGTTGTTTGTTAAGTGGAGGGTCACTGGTAAGGTTTCAACCTCAGAAAAAGGGAGGGGGTGTGTGTGTGTGTGTGCAAAAGTTAAGTTGAAAGAGGGGGAAATTAAACATTTTGATACAAGAGCCATGTACCGGGAGGTGGGGTGGGGGGTGGGGCCCTTCCTGATGAAACCCTAGGTCAGTCTCTGGACCACAACACTACGAATGGCCACCACATGTGTGTGCTGCATAGGATTTGAATTCTGATCACAGTCCCCTCATAGGTTGGGTATGAAGTTACGCAAGGTCTTCATAGCATTGGTAATTGTATTTTTTATTTGAACCATCAGAAGTTACTAGGGGATTGTTGTAACAAGGTTTGTGTCGCTTTGTATTTTTAGGGCTTTGGGTGGTGATTTCATTGCTGTTAATTAAGGGTGAATTAGATTAGTAAAATTACAAACGGAAACATACTATTGCGTTATTCCTGGAAATAGAACGTTTGTTTAAAAATTCATTCCAGTAGAACCGCTCCTCTTGCATGGTCCAGTTGATAGAGTTGCACTCCCTCATAACAAAACATACGGAAAAACACACTTGTTCCCATGTTTGAGGTTGTGTCTGAGTAGAGATTTGGAGGGTGGGGATTAAAGGCAATGGTTTGGGGCATAAGTAGTCTTTGTGTGCATGTGTATGATGAATGTGACATCCTTTTTGATGGCAAACCATTTTCTGTTTCATTCTCATTGTGATTGTGTGATAAGTATGAAGACACCATTACTTCATATCTTGATATGACAAAAGCCATATACAAGGAACTTGTCACGTGAGTACTCTGTGTCTGGTTATTGTATTAGTTATTCAGGGTATTTGGTAGGTGTGGTTCCAGAGATGATGCTGTCATTTGTTTACTATAGGATACTATAGGGGATGAGCAGGATACTATAGAGGATAGCCAGTATATATATATATAACCTTTTATAACCTTAATAATAAATTGCATAATCCAGCTGATCAATGAATGCATATATGATGATGCCCATATTGCACGGTTTTCTAGGGTTGTCAAAGACCAAAATACAAAGAAACTGCAAACGGCATCTACTGTCTTTGAAGTCACAGCCATGGTATTACTGGGCAGTGTTTAGGCTTTGTTGTACCCCTCCCATTCGTACTGCATCTCACTCTCCCCCCCCCCCCCCCACCTCCATCCCACTCTCCAAACCACAGGCAGGAAATGACATGGTTTTCCCTGGTAACCAGAAACATACCCAAACGTTCTGCTATTTGATTATAGACAATGCTAAAAAGCAGGTTAAGCTATGGTACCATATCTGGATGTAAAGGAGGTCAACTGTGTGTTTGTTCATGCTTCAGCTCACACGAGATATGTATTTATGTGGTCCCATCTTTGCTATTAATAACGAATGCTGTTAATAACCAATGCACACTAATGTAATAGGCTAACTTGTGTAATAGAGAGGTTGCAGTGTCATCCCGGGAAGAGCGGCGGCCATGTTTTTTGGTGTCCCTAGTTCTGTTTACAGGTTGTAAATAATCTCTGAAACATTCTGTAACAGAACTGGAGACACCAAAAAACATGGCCGCCGCTCTTCCCGGGATGACACTGCAACCTCTCTGTAGCTGTGCCTTGATGCGGTTCGTGAAGCCATCATCTTCGCACGGGCCAGTGGTTCTACAATGTTACTCTAACCAGTGGCATAATGCTGTAGCCCCTGCAAGGTGTATTTCGGGTTGTGCCTTTGCCCATCTGAGCACGCATGTTATGGTAACCATGGAGTATACAGTAAAGGGCTGCTGCAATTAACTCTAACAAGATAGAGAAACTACCACGCGCTGCACCAATTAACGAAGAACTAAAGTTTGCTGGAAAAGGCACGAGGCATTTTATTTTGAACAATGATTCCAAATGAGCCCGTGGCCAATATTACATTGTACCGTAATAGACACAGAGTGCGGCTATTACGTTGAAATGGGGAATAGCGAGGTACGTATGGGGAGCTGGGTACTGATATTATGATACGACATGTTAAAATAAGATACGGGGGAGAAGTAGGCATTGTACGCATCCGTGGCCTAGATTGTATGGGCTCTTCCGTTACAAACCAACAGAGGATGAAATTATGTTATGGCGGAGGCGGAGGCTGGCCATGGTGTCTCCTTGTTATGGGGGAAGATTTGGCTCTTGTCGTTAGAATGGTTGCACTCCTTGCGGAGGGTAACTTACAAATCGTAGTACGTGTCCTTGGGTGGGAGATCTATTTGTCAGCTATGGATGTGGGGGAGGGGAGGGGGGGGTGGGGGAACTTCCAAAGCTTGTACGTAAGGCGAGCCATCCCGATGTTAAACCACCTCCATGTACGGCACAGCCCCCTCCATTATGTAAGACACCGAGGAAACATAAAATGTTACAAGCAGGGCCTCCACAGTATCTATGGAGATGCTTTTGATTTAAGAGACAACAGTGATGGTGGTAGCTGGAATTCATAGATGCAATTGGTTCATTTTGAGTGCTGTGGTAACAGACCAGGTACCAACAATAAATATTGATAGTGCATAACCTTTTCCTCTTTCACAGACTAAACCACTGTTCCATTTTGAACCGTGTGCCCATCTTCCTGAGGAAGATGACAGCCACTTGCAGAGGAGTGGTGGTCGTGGTGGGTTGGTGGAGGTGGATGGTATGGTTGTGTGGGGAGGAAGGAAGGTTCTGTATAGGTTAGAGGACTCTGGCAGTAGGTGGGTACAGATGGCTGCAGTCCCCATTGAGTATGGTGGCAGACTGGCACAGTGTGGAGGAATGTTGATGGTTGTGGGAGGACAAGCAAGGGTGTATGCCATTAATAACTTTGTAAGCAGTTGGGATGGAGAGAGGTGGACCTACTTGAAAGACATGGTGCTTGGTTGTGTTAACCACTGTGTGGTTAGTGATGGTGAAGGTGGCTTGGTGGTGATGGGAGGTTGTAGTTATGACGGGAAAGATGGCAGTGTGAGGATCCTGGGAGACATTGTTCAGGTGCGTGATGGTGGTACCTCGCATACCTGGAGTGTGGGACACCCTCTTCCCCAGGCCTGCTCCAAGGTGTCTGCAGCTGTCCACAATGGCACAGTTTTTGTGATGGGTGGTCTTAAGATGGGGTGCTCTGTATGGAGTGCCCAGATCAGCGATCTGGTGAGAGTCCAAAACACCTTAATTCATTTTCATCCCCCTCTTGAATGTATGGGTCTTGATTGCACCATGCCATAATGAGGAATGAGGGGTATTAAACCAAAGGGCATTAAATAAAACTGATGGGTATTACACTGAAGGACATTATGTATAATCGAGGAGCAGTTTTTTACACTTTCATTACTTAAAATTTGTTACATGGGTGATTTGCTACAGAATACCGATAGATGTGTGTGTGTGTGTGATTTGGTGGGGGTGTGGTTATACTAATAATGTAGAATAATTAGCTGTGCGTGAAGCCCCCCCAATCACAGGGAGAACTTTCTGTCATTTCATTAAAATCCACGTCAAAGTTTAATAAGAACATGTAGTTTGTAATTTCTTTTATATGCGTGGGAAGAATGTGCTTAATGAAATGCTTAATGATCTGGCCCATATGACAAATGTGTGCGTGATGCACATATGTGCTTCACAGACCAAACAAACCAGTTCTTCTGTCTGGAGATGGCTACCTGATGCGCCTTACAAATTGTCATCTGCGTGTGTGGTTGAGAGTGTTCTCCTTGCCATTGGAGGGGAGGAACTTAATGGACAGAAGGTGTCCTCTATCTTTGCCTTTAACCCTCTGCATGCTACTTGGCAGCACGTTGCGGACATGCCCTTTGCCTGTTCCAAGGCTGACACACTACTGCTGTCCAATGGAGACCTCCTTATAGCAGATGGCCACAGTCAGAGGGTGTTAAGAGGCAAAATGGAAGGTTAGAGCCCCCAAGGTTATCAAGGTGTACAATGAACCCCAAGTTCCCACAGGTCTGGCTTCATTCATTGGTCTAACCAGAGATGCACCAATGCACTGTAAGCTCACATACTGCTTTGCATGTGGTTGTTTACCACTCCATTAACAGACATGGTGGTGTGTGACACCACTCCATTAACAGACATGGTGTGGTGTGACACCATTCCATTAACAGACATGGTGTGATGTGACACCATTCCATTAACAGACATGGTGTGGTGTGACACCATTCCATTAACAGACATGGTGTGGTGTGACACCATTCCATTACCCCTAACAGACATGGTGTGGTGTGACACCACCCCATTACCCCTAACAGACATGGTGTGGTGTGACACCACTCCATTACCCCTAAAATACATGGTGTGACACCACTTCATTTGACTTGATGACAGTACACACAAGAATGCTTTGGGATGTACTGTGTTCCTGGTACAAATGGGGGGGCATTAAATGGAGTATTATCTGACAAAACCAGGCTTATGCTACTTTACAGGACAAGCAGAAATAAGGCAATGTTTGTATTGAAATATGCAGCTAATTATATATTCACTGTTTAAAACCCTGTGATGGAATGTCATATTTTTGATGCATGAACAAACCGTTTTGTAAAGGCCACTGCAGTGTTCTGAGGAAATCTAAAAATTTGAAAACTTCAAGAAATACAAAGTGGCATACGTCTGGTTTTGTCAAATAATACAAAATACAAATAGGGGCTGGTGGTGCATCACCCATCGTTATGTGGTCAGGTTGTGAGTATGAAATGCTCTTCAGCTATTTGTGCACAGACGTATGTGTTGCACGATACATGTGAATGCTCTTCACAGTTGACGGCATGCTATATGAGAGTACTGGATGACTAGCAAGTTGTTTCCATATTAACAGAATCGTGAAGCTGATGGAAATATTATACCATTGTCCAGTTGTGTCAGGAGGGTACTCACTGCCCCTGTGGTACAGACAGGCACACTACTTCCTTGTCCAAAATGGCTCTGTTTCAAAGTTGAACTTAAACCTTGTGCACATGTGAAGAGAATGTGAAATATTAGTTGTATGGACCACATTAATATGCACACATTATTGCTATGATGTGTGCATTATTAATATGCACATCAATGATGTGCATTATTAATATGCTGTTTTAGGTAAGCTGCTCCTGTTGCCAAGGTAACCTTTACCTCATCGACTGTCCCAATACATACCAGTACATCAACCACATGATGTAGCTTATGTACAATATGCTGGGCATAGCCTTTTCCTACATCAGGGATGATCCTAGCAATATTACAAGGAAAAATCTGTTTGTATCATTGTCATCGCAGCACAGGATTCGCACAACACACACACACACACACACACACACACACACACACACACACACACACATTAATTTCTGCACAATACAGGATACATGTAGCTCAGTCACTTTGAATTAACGATACTCTGTATTATCTGAAGTATCTTTGATGCAGTAATTTTGGCATCCAATGCGTGCTGTCTGTTGTACATGTCCTTGGGCACAATGTCTCCTTCATACTTGTTTGGGAACCGTGTGAACAGGTAATATGGTTCCAGTGGCTTAACCAGCTGATCTAGGCCGCGGGTTGCTTCCTGCCTAACACTCATGAGAGCATAGGCATGATGTATGAGCTCATGGTGCTTCAAATGGTTCCCACTCAGCCCGCAGGTGGCATACCTTCCAGCCTTCAGCGCCTTCTCAGCAACTTCATGAGCCATAAAACAAACGTTGCAGCAGACGTCAGGATGTGCCCCTGTATCTTGATAGAGGGCCAAGAGGGCTTGATAGTCAGCTTCTGCCTGGCTCAGCCATCTTTTCCCTTCCCTGACATTCCCAGCAGAACTCTGAGTATACACAAAGGAAAAGAAGCTTGAGGAATCTGCCTGGTTCCCAGTACTGGCGCGTGCAGTGTCACTGCTCCATTGTGGGCAGCTGCTGTTTGGCCTGTGACCCTCTTGTGAGGGATCTGCTCCCTGTCTGGCTCCAGTCCAGTAATACCTGCGTGCAAAGTCACTCCAGGCATGGAATGAGGAGGACCACTCATTTGATGGGCTGAAGCCTGAGCTTCGCTGGTGGCTGGAACCTTGCGATGTTTCATCATCAAGTGGTTGACCCTTTTCTAGGAGTTCTATCTGCCTCTTCAGAAACTTGAATATCACTTCAGTAAGGTCTGCATATTCAATGTTTTTATCAGGGTGCCATTTTAAGAACAACCTCTTCACGGCTTTCCTTCTTTCCTCATTTCCAAGAAGCCATATTTTCCGCAATTCATCACACAGTGCTTTTTTTGTCCCATCAACATCTATTCTTGACTTCTTTGTCATAGGTTTGTGGTCATCATCAAATAGATCTAACTCTTTGCATACTGATGCTTGGAACGGAGGTGATACTGGGGACTTCATGATTTTGTACAGGTACAAGAAGCTGACTTCCTTAGTGTCCTCACTGCTAGTCCAAATGATGTACTTTGAAGGCAGTTCATATTCTGGAACATTTTCCAGAATGGGGCACTGTATTCGAGCAAAAACAAACACCTCTTCCTCTTTTTCGTATGCTACCCACTCTTCAGGATGGTATATGTTATTACTGTCCTGATTAATGTGCGGAATTAACTGAACTGGAATGGGTGCTCCTAGCTTTGGGACATCCATATTGTTGTGCAGTGCAGTGGTTTCATCAAATTTTATACCTGTTGCCATAAAGTACTCCCTCATGTGCTGAATGTTCTCAATCTTGATCAGCAGTGGGATGGCATCCACCACTGCATCAACAGTGGACTTGTCGAGTTGGACAACACTGGATATAATCGCTATGAGCCGCGAAGCTATTTCTTTGTATGACAGATCAACTTCAAATGAAGACATATTTGGTTTTAAATATATATTTAGTGAGCCATTGCTGTCTTCTACGAGGGCTGTTGAAGAAACACATCCGATTTCTTCCTTTTCAGAATCGTCATTTAAACCAAACAAAATTCTGACACACAAGGGATCTGCTTCCTGCACAGTCATATTTCCTTGAAGGTGCTGTAACACAACACTGAACGTACCAAACAGATCATCCTTGGCAGCTGCAAAATGCCTCACAATACTGCACACAGCAGTTCCAAACAGTGCTGACGTCAGAGTGGTGTGAAGGTTGTTGGCTGCTTGGGTTCCTGGTATCACATTGGACCGGCCACCTAACCTTTCAATGCAATGTTTAGAGATGGCCCTGGGTTGTATTTCTGCAGGAAGCAGGTTCATGAGTTGAACCTCTGATATACGACATGAATCAGGAAGCTTTATGAATGAAAAATTCGTCCCGTTCAAACTAGGGCTTTTGTAAACTGGACGGTCCTGATAGAAGAGCAGAGAAGTGTCACATAGCCTCCCCTCCCTGGTGGTGAGGTAAAGTGGCTTTAATGCTGCTACAGTGACATCAGGGCTCTCCTGCTGTATGAGCAAAGAGTAAAGTTTAGTAATCGCCTTTTGCACCACATCACAGGTATTTGGATCAGACAAACTACAAGATGACCCTGTATTACTGTGTTCATTGTGATAAACTAGTTCCAGCACAAGTCTAACATGCTGGAGCCCAAAGCTTTTTGAAATTCCTAGTTTGAAAAGGATCTGGGAGACTTCAGATAGGTCATCAGATAGCACATGCAGATAGGGGTGGAAGCTGATGGCGCTATCATCCATTAGAACTTGGCAGGGTTTTACCAATGCATGTCCTCTGAAGTGGGATTGCCCAGGACTGACAAGCACAGGGATACAGCACACGTTAGCAAGAGAAGAATAGCATTCAGAACCTTCAGACTTAAGGTGCCTGAAATTTTCAAGCAGGACTTCAAATAACTCCTTGCACTGCTGTGGAGCCTTGCAGGAGTCAGGGAAGTTCTGAAACAGTTTCAGGCTACTGAACCTACTCTTTGAGATATTGTGAATGTTTGCCGTCACGTCTGCAATGCAAGGGTGAATGACCACCTGAAGAGCTTCAAGTAGACGGTCATTAGCTGAGGGAAGTTTTGCAAGAGGTCTGACAGTCCACAGTGTCATCATGTGTTTTAAAGGAGCAGAGCCTCTCAGTGTTGTCATGCCAACATTCCTATCTCCAAACTGTATGGAAGGAGTCTGGTATCTGTCAGCGATCCAGCTGACCTTTGGCACCGGGGCTGTGCAGACAAATGGAATGGCACACACCTCCGAAAGAAAGTGTGTGTCATCATGCCATTCCTTTTCATCAAATACACATTTCAAAAGTTCGGAAGACACTTCGTATATATTTGTACATCTCCCACTAGCAACCGTATTGCAAAAATTGATGAATTCTTCCTTTGTAGGAGCTGTCCTGAGACCTAATAAAGAAAAAAACTCCAGCCATTGTGGATTGCAAAATGCTGAAGGAAGCCTACTATATTTGCAAGGAAAAACCGAAAATATTGACTTTCGAGGGTCATAGTAATCTGACACACACTTGAGCTCATTGCTACTCCCAATGCATGGCAATGCAGCCAGCTGAACTTTAAATGCAGATGAAGTGCTTGAATAGACATGGTCCCTGATGAACTGGAGCTGTTGGTATCTCTCATCTTCATCTAGGAAATGAATATACTGAAACATATACTTCAAGTAGAACTCCTCAGAACTAAGTTCACTGATGGCACAAATACTTCTAAAAAATGCAGTCCATTTCCAATCTTTAAAAATAAAAACATTTTTGTCATATATTTTATTCAACCATTTAGACACACCAGTATAGCAGGCCTTATCTGGCCACAAGAAGATCCTCTTGTCCTTGAGGGTGGATAGGTATCCCTCTACATTCTGGCACAGCGGGAGCTGAAGAATGCAATCCAAATCCATTGTGCTTCTAAAATTAATGGTCTGGAAATATGTTAGCAGAGTATCAAGGTCCTGCTCCATTACCTTTGATGAGATGTCGCAGTCTTTATGCAACCAAAGCAGATTGTGCAGAATGGCTGAATGGTCTGATATCAATGGACACAGGGACAACCTTCCCTCCACTATGTTTGTGTTTAGTATAGGCATCCCTAGTGTCACAAGCACCTTCATTACATGGGAATACATGGAGCCGTCGTGATCTTCAGCAATGGGAAGCATGTTCCTCTTCCTGTACAAGAACAACTCATTGCTTCTTGTAGGCAGTAGGGCCCAATGCTCCACAATGTTTGGGAGCTGGGACTTAAAAACTGGATCTGACGAAAAGCATTGCCACAGAGAGTGAAGGAAGTCTGGAGTTATGTAGCTGTCGGCTGACGACACCCGTGAAACGTTACTAAGTCCAGGATGCAGCTCCAATGCAACTATGGAATTGATGAAATCAAAACTGCATTCTCCAGAAGTGAGGAAGTACTCTTCGGAATAGCACACATCCAGTAATCCTGGATAAAGAAACTTACACAGACTATTTGGAAATAGGTGAGAGTAATTAGATGCCAAAGTTTTGTCGCTGAATGAAAATGCCCTTAATTTGCTATCTGCCGTTAGAAGAAGCGGATATTGATAAGGAGGCAGAGGGAACTTGTGCTCTGACCCCTGTGGGCAGGGCTGAAGGACATATTGTGTAAACACTCTGAAACATCCAACCGACAAGAAGGGTGTTTGATCAATCTCACATGGAAGCTGAGAGAAATATCTACCCAGTACTTCAGAGAGTGTGTAGTGGGCAAAAACAGTGTGAGGGCTGACAACAGGTAGTTCTTTCCCTACATCAGAGAAGTGCTCCCTGATGTCTTGGGGTGCACAAGTGATGTGCATACCCAACCTATTTAATATAACTTTCAGACCTTTATCCACCCTAGATACTGAATCAAAATATATTTGACTGCTTTTCTCCGTTGCTTCTAATGGATGTGCTCCTGTACTAATGATGGGTCCCTTCAGGACAGGTTCAAGGAGAACAGAAGCATTAATTCTAACAAGTTTTCTGTACACATCTTGAGCAATACGAAGCCAACACCCTTCAGGGGCAGCGGAACATTTCCTCCACCTTGGAAATAAGCCGTAATACGTACTGATATGTCTGGCTAGTTCATCGCTGCTGGTGCAATCTTCTACAGTGATTTTGGTAATAAGTTTAGTGTATGACGATGATATTGCCCTGAATATGTTTTCATTCCACATGGTCTTTTCATCATGCTGATTTGGGATGGTTGATGACCAGAGAGCCCTCCGAGATGCGTCAAGCACAAACTGGCCATTGATGTGCACAGGAAGACCAGACCTGATGGGCAGGGGAAGGAAGCAAAATACATGTCCTTCACAAGGGGTGGAAACATTCAGAGGAGCAGCAATGCCGTGCCTGGGCTTGATTCTGTCCACAAAGTTCCACCTCTGTGTTTCACTCATGGTGTCTCCGACCCCTTGCTGGATTAACCACTGCTCGTCGGATGTTGCCTGCCCTCTGTTATCAAGCACCTGCAATGCAAGAGGGTACAGCACGACTCCTGGATTACTACTGGTGCTGCTGAACTGGGTAGTGAAGTCACACAGCTTGCGTTGCTCCTGTTTTGAGTATGGACAAAGCTCACACTTATAGTGATGCAGTGTATTAATAGAGTTACTCGAAGAGTCTATCAAACAAAACTGTAGCTCCGTAATGTGGTTCAAAAAGTGTAGGATGTGCTTCATCTGGGGTATCCACTCGCAGATCTTGTCTAGCATTATCTTAGGTGTTAGTGGCTCTGCAAAGTGGCCACTAGTACCACAAGTTGCACTGTCAATTATTTTTGATTGTTTTACAAGATGAACTGAATGGCGAAGTGGGAAACGAAATAGTGACCCACTGTGGAATGGTACTTCACTGTTCAGGTTAGCATACAAGTACGAACTTTTGAGGTCTTCAAAAAAGGTAAGGAAGTCATCAGTAAGCACGTACCTACCTCCAGGGCAGAGTGGAGTAGCTTCGGGGACATACTTGCACTGAGGGTCAAGCACATACAGAGCACCATTGCTTACAAAACTGGGACAGTCGGTGATGTTGTAGACAACGTTGAAGCCTATGCCATACTGACCAATAGATTCGTAATCAGAACGCTTGCTTCCACATCCTAGATCTTGGATTCCTTGAATGTCCTTGTCAGAAAAGGCGCTATCGTTCCAGACAAGCAGGGCTGGTCCCTGCAAGTCCTTCCACGCCTCTGAAGGCAACTTCTTTTCTCCATGGCAACGGCTATCGAGTATAATTAACATCCTAGTGGCCTTTGCGTCATCGGCATTTTGAAGTAGCTCTTTGAGAAGTGTGATGTCAAATGGATACTCTCTGATGATGTTACTAAGCCTCTGGACCAACTCTTCTTTTTGTCCAAATGGAGATGCTCCAAACCTTGAATAGTGCATTTCTAGTTTCTGGTTTCGCACGGGCTTTACACCCAATGCCACAGCCAGGCGGTTTGGCACCATTGCATGCATCAGAGTGCAGTCCTTATCAACTGGCCAACTTGCATCATCTTGGTAGTACAACTCTTTAGCTTTATGCATAACAAATGCATCGCTTGGAAGCATCACGTCACCCTGGGGTGACACGTCTGCCCTGGTCAGTTCTGATATTGCAAGACGAAGGGTCTCTTGGCACACACCCACTACAGGCTGAGAAGCATATGTGTGTGATATTTGAGATAGGCAGTCCACTAGATCACTAGTTGAGAACTTCTCCTTAATATTCAAACCAGCTTTTAACCGAGGGGCTGCTGCAATACTCTCGGGCACTTTGAAGAGAAACGGCCCATTGATACTCCATTGCTCTGCAACATGGGAAGGAAGGACAAAGCGAGACCCCACCCAGATGCATGGAGTGCATTTAAGCTCCAGTAACATAGCCTGATCCAAGGGCATACATACGTTGAGGTACTTGTAGATTTCTGAGCACATGTCCCCATAGGTTGCATCAGTTGTGGGTACTGTTGAAACTGAAACTTGTTTTATTAGTAGCAATAACTGCAGAAAAACATGTTGCATGCTGGGCATTGCAATAAATCCAAACAAATAGGAAACATCTCTGGGTATGCCACCACACCCACCTTGACTAGGAGGTTTGGTCAAAACAATAGCAACTTGAGAGCCAGCTATGCTGCTAAAATCTGAAAATAAAGATTTATCTTTTTGACCGCTTGACATTAACAGTTCATTTCCCTTCATGAGGGCCTGTGTTCCACACCATTTCACTGGGTAACCCACTGGCATTGGCATCACTGGAAAGCAAGGGATCGAGGATAATCTCTGCCTTATTGCATCATCAGTCTTCATTCCAGATAGAAGGTTGCACTTGGCACTTCGTACAATAATCTCAATTCTTTTTAAAGCATGCTGTGTGTCTACTCTGTACAAGTCTGGTATCAGACTGGCTCTCTCTTCTAGCATGGACCAAGGAATATTGCCACTAACCATGTTTAGATCCTTCATTGCCAAATAAATGATATTGTTGCTTACGAACTGTTTAATAGGGAATCTATTTTCATCTACATCAAACAGGTCAGCAAAAGTAGCATGAGGGTCAATAACATCAGTGCACAACCTCACCGTCACCCTATTAGGTCCACATGGCACACAAGGCACTTTGGTTAGGTACTGCTTCAATACACCCACTCTGCTTTCATTAAATTTTGAAGCTGAATACATTTCAAACATTTTTTCTAACGTACTTATTTGGCAACCCATATCCAAATTGCTTCTATTATCGAAAAATACTTTCAAAAATTGCTCTTCAGTGAAGAGGCTTATTTGCTGGGCTTTTTGGAGTTCTTCCTGGTACTCTGGTGGTAGCTTCAGTAGTGGAAGGTTTAGTTGCCTAGCAACAGCTTCCACTTCTGGGATGTGGCCTACTGATCCTGGCATGCATAAAATTGTAGGTGAGAGAAACCTACTTTTATCAATGCTAAGCCACTTGGAAGCAAACTCAGAGTACAGAAGCTCCCGGGTGCCCATGCTCTGGTACATACTTTGCAAGCAAAGGATCCAAGGGTGCTGTAACTTGAGGTGACTCTGCAGTGGCCAAACACTGTAATAATTGTACATGCTCAATTTTCCCTGTGCAAACAAGACCTTCAAGGCCTCCAGAAGGTCAAGATAGGCTAATGGGATCACTGTTTGCATCAGACTTACATTCCACGACGACTCCTCCTCTCCTCTGTGAGAAGCATCACCCACAGATGTCCATATGCCAATCCGGTTATTAAGGACTGCAAAATTGCTGCTGATATGAACAGGCAATCCTGTTTGAGATGAAAGGGGGAGATGGCAGAACAACTCTCCAACAACTGGTTCAACCAGACATCTTGAATCTGGTTCTACTTTCAGGGAACATGCGACTGATGCAGCAGCAAACTTGGCGCTGTCTACGTTCATTTTGCTGCAGGAGGTCAACCAATGGCTTGTCATCTTTGATGGGCAGTAGGCTGTGTAGACTGTAGATGTGTGGATCTGATACCTAATTTGTGTCGTGTTTAATGGCAATTCAGTCTTATCTAACTCCAACAACAATGATGGTTCACATTCTCCCCCCTTGAGCATGCTAAATGTAATTCTCTTAATATTGGGCAGGAAAAGAAGTAGTTTTTCACCAGCAGCAGTCACAGCTGAAATGAGCTTTTCTACCATCTCATCATTGTACACATTGTTGCTTATTTCACTTGAAACTGTTCGAAATGGAAACCTAAATATGGTACCATCGTAGTTTGTAGTTTGCTGGTTAAAGCCATAGAGGCCAATGTAAGGATCAAGCTGCTTTGACACTTTGAACATTTCATGGGTGAGGGAGATCTTTTTCCCTTGTGGACCCGAGCTAAGTACTGATGATGACCATGATGACGATGATGATGGCAGTTGTGGCGATGATAAATGTTTTCCTGTGGGATCTAACACAATGAAGTGTTCTGCACTAATGAAGGAGGGCACATCTGTAATGTGATATACAGAGCAAAAACCAATGCCAAATTTTCCAATCTTCAGTGGTTTGTCCATTTTTGTGGCACCAGCTAATTTTAAGATATTCTCAAAGTCGGCATCCGAGAACCGTGCATTATTGTGAACAACCAAGGCTGGGCCATGGGTCGCAGCCATACCAGGGAAGAAGAGGTGGCTTTGATCAACACTGTGGGTACGGGCATCGTAGCATATGTTGACTTCCGTGGCTTCAGCATCGTCTGCATTCTGGATCACTTCCTTGATAATCGGCACGCCATCTTTGTAATCTCTTAGGATATTCTTCAAGCGCACAGTTAAAGGCTCGTGCTGGGAAACGTCTTGAATCTTGTACGCATACGGGTCTTTAGTAACACGGTCACTCAGTGATGCCACGCGCAAGCATGCAGCCAACCTAGCACTGATCCGGCTGTGAAGGACCTTGCAGGGAGCCCCCGATCCCCCGGAGATAGCCATGAGCCTCCTCGAGCAGTCATTGTCAAGGTATGCCAACAGCCTAACATCCTCGAGCTGTAACGTCTCCGACTCAATGGGGGCATAAAGGACTACCCCTTCAGGCAACTCACGCACTTCTTTAGACCCACCATTTGTGATATGATTGAAGATTGCCATAATCATCTGCCACGCCTCCAACTCTGGTATCTTGCCACACCCCTCTCTTATCTTGGCAATGACGGCAATAAGCTGCAGGTCTGTTGTTTCTGATGGAACACCACACGCTGCAAAGAGCTGCTCGTACCTGTGCAGTTCATGTGGGACAACGTAATGGTATGGTTCAAAGGTGTGCCAAAACCCATGACCAAGTCTCATTGCGGCCATGCTAGGGGGAACGAACAATTCACCAGCCCATATCCAAGGATGGGAGAATGCACAAAGGTCTTCGCCACATTCAGGATAGCACTCCAACAGAAAAGTGTATGTAAGGTGCACTATATGAAGTAAGGTACCTCTTGCCATCTCACTTTGGTGGCCAATCACCTCTCTGAAGTGGGCCAAAACATGCTTCACACTGCAGGGTTTTTGAGAGGTTAAATCTAGGAACATTTTAAGATCAATAGCACACTCATCTCTTATCACATAGACTTGCGATCCTGCAATAAGAGATATAGTGTCAGATTTTACCACAATGACTGACTCTGTCAAGGAAACAAAATGGGATTCGTACCCAGTACCTTGCCACTTGAGACAGGGTGGATATCCTCTTGGAGCTGAAGGTTGCACAGCCAGCCAGCTGCGACCACCATGCAACAGGTTTAGAATTACATCTCGAAAGTCCTTAACGTTACTGGTCATGTAATTCATGGCAGCACAAGCCCTTACAATTCTAACTTCATCAGTCAGCTGAGGTTGGTGTGACGTTGGTAATGAGATCACCCTTACAACATCTGCAACCTCCTTTGGTGTCACAGTGCTCCTCAGGCCACACCTTGCAAGTTTGTCGATGTAGGGGTGCTGGTCAAAAGGTGGCAGAGGAAATACAGGTTGCTTGAAGAAAAGTTTGCGCATATCGGGATTGGAGGGATCGTACAGTTCGCAAGGACTCTTCAACTCACGCAAACTATTCACTCTGATGAAAGGCAGTGTGCGTATGTGTGCAGCATACTCATCTATACTGAAGACGTAGGTGAGTACGTGCTGCATTAGCTCCTCAAGCTCCTTGTCTACAACAGCCTTTTCGGTAACCATACACAACAGATTCATTATTAAGTCCTTTTCACTTGGAGAGTACACACATGGCATCTGTTTCACTAGTGGCATCATATAATTTTGTGTGGCTGAGAGGGCCAATAACCCAGAGGGCAAGCAGGTGGTAGGGAACCCTTCAGGAATAACAAAGATTGTCCCCTTCCATGCGTGGTGCTTACCAGTGTTGAGCGAAAAGACTAGCTGCTTCGTGGATATCAGAATTGGGAGTTCGAGGATGACAGCATGGTCTGATGGGCTGATGTGACTCAGAGTTGCAAGAAATCCTTGTATGGTTTGGGCTTCTCTGAGGTCCAGATGAGTGCTCCCTAAGTTACTTGTGCCAACGTTATGAAGGGCCTTCAGCAAACTGGCAGAAGATATTCTATGCAGGTAGCCAAAAATATCTTTGTGGTGTAGGTATGGAAAGTCCCGAATGTTGGTTACACCTACCGGTAGCTTTGTAATGCTACTTAATAATTCTGGATTATCAAAGTCCTCATCAACATACAGAATGCATGACTGCTCAAGGCTGGTCAGCTTTGAGATGCATCCAGGTGGATGGGATACTGGGACAAGATATTGATCAGCAAAGGGTTGCAATCTGTGTGGATTTAACCAGTTCCAAAATGCTTCCAGCCATCCTTTAGGAAATTGTTCACAGGTTAGATACCGATCAGATGAACTAGGAAGACATAGTTGCAACAGCTTTGCCACTGCAACATAGTCCAACAGAACTACCTGTGTCAGCTTGGATAGCGCCAAATCATACAACTCTGCCTCAAATGCATCATCAACCAACACATGATCAATTCGACTAAAGCACTGGAATAAAGTAAGTGGATATTTACCTGTGCATAGATATAGTTTATTGTCTACACTTAACCTGTCAGAAAATGTGGCAAATTCATAATTTGCCAGCGGCAAAAGAGCAAGGCCTTCCATCTCGGAATATGATTTGTCAGAGAGGCAGTAATAGAGAAGGTTCAGTTTGTCACTCCTTGTGAGGCCTACATAGGTCTGTGGAAAGCCCTTTAGCTTAGCACGCACAAATGCTCCTGATAGCATCTTCATCTCATGCCTAGAGTACTCCAAACCAACCCTAACATGACTGGGTGCCCAGACCAACTTAACATCACAGGATTTCATGGCCTCACTGACAGCAGGCAATGTGGAGGACGGTGCATCTTCTGGTACTATCAGCACCTCACTGAGATTTGCCCATAAACCACCTAGCAAGGTTTCTGTCCACAATACATTGCAAGTGCAAAGAACGTTAAAAAAAGGGCTCAGAAGGGAGTGCCAGTTTGGGCTTTTGTCAAATGCCCTAACATCAGGCCAAGCAGTGTACACTACGCTAGCTGAAAGAGTTCGGATTAATGTGCAGGCTTGGATGAGCTTAGCATAACAAGGTGGAAGCAGCTTGCTAACCACAACTTCATTCCAATCTGTTGCAACGTCATTCTGCCTCTCGTTGCTCTTCCATTTCAACATTCGACGATCATCGCTTAACCCAAATGTGCCATTCACGTGGATAGGTAGAGGGGAATAGACTTCTTCGGGCAGAGGGAGGCAGCAGAACACTCGACCTCCCATGCTGCCTCCATCACCAATGTTTCCCCTTTTAACCCCAAAGGCTGTCCCAACCCATGGTAACACATTCAGCTGACTAGCCAGTTCCAACACTCGTGGTAACTCACTGCCCACTTGCTCTACAACAAGCCAATGATACTCAGCTGTACAGCCGCCAGCTTCCACCACTTGAACGTTGAGTTCTCGGACAGACTGAAAATTTGTTGTCAGACTGCCCCACTCATCTGACATGTTTTTGATGCGTTTTCTGTAATCTTTGTCATCATTAGTAATTGAAACACAGAATTGTACACAGGATGGCACTTCTATAATCTCAACACAGGATACAGATCTCAGGAAGACAAGCAAGAAGGAAGCTTCCTTTTTTAGTACGTTCAAAAGTTTTTGCAACTTTGAAATCGTGTAGCAGTTTTGCGAAAGAGCGGATTTTTCTGTCCTCAGTGGAAATCGAAATAGCGTGCCAAAAAATGGTTTGGAAAAATCACATACCATATCATAAGGCGCTACAGTACCTCTGTATTTCAAAACTTCAGAAAATTTATATGCCATACCAGACTGTCCTTTCCATAGCTTTTCTTGAGGGTCCAGAAATCCAATTGTTTCACCACTGATGATGGTTGGAAGATCTGAAGTACAATGATATCCAAAAGTGAATTCAATCGAACCTGTCATGTCCAGACACATCATGAAGCCCTGTCATGTCCAGACGCATCATGAAGCCCTGTCATGTCCAGACACATCATGAAGCCCTGTCATGTCCAGACACATCATGAAGCCCTGTCATGTCCAGACACATCATGAAGCCCTGTCATGTCCAGACGCATCATGAAGCCCTGTCATGTCCAGACGCATCATGAAGCCCTGTCATGTCCAGACACATCATGAAGCCCTGTCATGTCCAGACGCATCATGAAGCCCTGTCATATCCAGACACATCATGAAGCCCTGTCATGTCCAGACACATCATGAAGCCCTGTCATGTCCAGACACATCATGAAGCCCTGTCATGTCCAGACACATCATGAAGCCCTGTCATGTCCAGACGCATCATGAAGCCCTGTCATGTCCAGACGCATCATGAAGCCCTGTCATGTCCAGACGCATCATGAAGCCCTGTCATGTCCAGACGCATCATGAAGCCCTGTCATGTCCAGACACATCATGAAGCCCTGTCATGTCCAGACGCATCATGAAGCCCTATCATGTCCAGACACATCATGAAGCCCTGCCATGTCCAGACACATCATGAAGCCCTGTCATGTCCAGACGCATCATGAAGCCCTGTCATGTCCAGACGCATCATGAAGCCCTGTCATGTCCAAACACATCATGAAGCCCTGTCATGTCCAGACGCATCATGAAGCCCTGTCATGTCCAGACGCATCATGAAGCCCTGTCATGTCCAGACGCATCATGAAGCCCTGTCATGTCCAGACACATCATGAAGCCCTGTCATGTCCAGACACATCATGAAGCCCTGTCATGTCCAGACACATCATGAAGCCCTGTCATGTCCAGACACATCATGAAGCCCTGTCATGTCCAGACACATCATGAAGCCCTGTCATGTCCAGACACATCATGAAGCCCTGTCATGTCCAGACACATCATGAAGCCCTGTCATGTCCAGACACATCATGAAGCCCTGTCATGTCCAGACACATCATGAAGCCCTGTCATGTCCAGACACATCATGAAGCCCTGTCATGTCCAGACGCATCATGAAGCCCTGTCATGTCCAGACACATCATGAAGCCCTGTCATGTCCAGACACATCATGAAGCCCTGTCATGTCCAGACACATCATGAAGCCCCAGTACAATTCATGCAATTGTATTACATTGCAACATGGTCCAGGTTCCTGCAACTAGAAATCAATAGTTTACAATTTCAATATCAGAGCTGATAGTGTGTTCTCAATTACAAAAATAACACCATATCTATGGGGGGAACCCACAAATCAATGGTTGCATATTATTTGTAGAGACATGGGCCCAAAACAATTGAGATGCTAATAATACGATAACGTTACCTGTTAGATGATAGACAGAATTGAAGCCAATACCAAATTTGCCCACTTTAAATGGATCCTTTGCTTTGATGCTGCACTGAGGTGTCTGGATACCCTCCCAGTCTCGATCAGTAAACTGGGCATCATTGTATGCCAGTAAGGCAGGTCCTTGGAACCTGGCCGTCTCACCATGTACCAAGTTCTCCTGCTCATGTTGGCGGTCATCCAAAATGAATTTCACAACCGTAGCTCCTGCGTCATCAGCATTTTGAATAAGTTCCTGTGTTTTAAGTTATTAACATACTGGTATAATAAGCCTTATTTGCAAAACGATGAACATTTCTTCCCCTTGAATTGGACTTAGTAAGCCCTTTCCTGTATTGAAGGCATAGCCCACTTTTACATAAATACCGTTAATCCAATTCAAGGTCAATATGTGTCAACTAATCGTTTTGTGAATAAGGCCTTTTTTTTTCTTTTTTTTTTTTTGCGTAGCAAGAAAATTGACACGTGAGCTGCCTCGCAAAGCATGGATCTGTGCTTAAAACAACCTCTATTGCTAAATTAACTTTCGTGTGTTTGAAATCATTTTTACCACAACAATACCATGTATGGTGAAAATTAAACGTCTCACACCCCCCCCCCCCCCCCCCCCCCTTCGTTGACAAGTTATTATACGTAAGGACAGATGACAAGTTGTTGCTTACGTGTAAGTTAAATTACACAAAGAAGCATGCGGGTCCGTGCACGTCAGTCTGACATCCGCTTACCTTGAATATTTGACCGTCAGGGTAACGGTCAAGGATGCTCTTCACGGTAACAGAGAGCGGAGGTCGTTTGTATCCAAACTGTTGGCCCAAAACCCAAGCCATTGTGTATTTTCAATATGATGCCATATAAAGTTCACCTGCTTATAACCATTAATCAGTTATATTATTATTATTATTATTATTGCGTAACTGCTTATTGGGCCCCGCCTCAGTTGACTTAAATTCTGAACCTGTGTTTATATTTATTAAATGCGCGTCCTCTAGCCATTATATAGAAAATGGGGAAAAGAAGCTTTAGATGCATTGTGTCAACTGGCTTCTAGAGTTGCAACAAGTTATTGTAGGTCAAAGTCAGGGATACTGGCAGAACTCCTCGGCAGGGTCAGCCTCAACTTGGTGAGAACAAACGCCACAGCCATCCTCTCAAGGTGCATTGCTCACCTTTACATCTAGAACATTATTGAGTATCACTGTATTAGGTATGTATTCCAGTTTAAAATCAAAGTTCTATTACAGGATGCCTCCCAAGTTGCTTTGCTGTTACTTCAACAATGTAGAGGATCCTGTAGGATGGTCCATGTTGCCAGGTGCGCCCCACCCCCACTCCTTCTTTAGCACTAGAAGGTCAGTTGAGTTTGAGCAGAGGTGCAGCCTGGGGCTTTGCAGTGTTATCACTACACTCATCAGCAGCTTCCATTGCTTCCTTCTCTATGTCATTTTTGCTATCAACAACGTTAATCACCATCTTCTCCATTCACTGGACCACTTCAATACTTGTGTTTCCCCAGCAGAGGTGGCTTCTGTTGATTGATTCTCCAATGAACCAGAAGAAGCTGTCCAGTAGAATAGAGAAAAAGCAGTTTCAGTTGCTTTTCAATTCCAAACAGGGCTCAATTATTGTCGTTTCATCCAAACTTGCTGCTTCTTGGCTGACAGTTGTATCATCTCCAGGTCTTAATCTCCACCTGAACTCCAGATATCTATAAAATGGTGGCGGGGGTATATATGTTTGGATGGATAGATCCCGTTTTGCTCAACCCAGTCATTAGGTCCTTTAGGTCATCATGCTCTAACTTGTAAATACAATAGATATGGTTACACATCATAACATACTTAGGAATATACCTTGTTTGAATCCTGCAGACAGGCTGGTGTTGGTGATCAATTGGAAGTAGGAAGTGGTTTGGGGCATGAGTGATTTGAGGCATGATGAATGGCACACTCAGCCAGCCAACATTCTAGTCCCAAACTGGGATCTGGCCAAAACTTGTGGCATTTAATTTCGCTGTCATATCCCCACTCAATTCAATCACTCTCAACGAAGCTTGTGTGACAGAGGAATCATCAGCCCAGGTTTTTCTGAACTGAGTAAACATGTTTCCAATGACACCAAGCTAGTGCTCAGAGCAAGGTTGGTCATGCATACCATTGGCTGTTGAGACATACATATGGATGCTGAGGATGATTCGAAACGCAGAGTTACAGCTCTCACGTCTGGCTGCCAGGCTTAGCTGCACCTCATACCAGGCCACCTTGATGCTCTGTAGTAGGTTCAACTTCTTCCTTGTCAGAGCAAATGCAAGGCACTACTATCTGAGCAGGGGATATGGCATTAGGTCTGGACCCCCACATTCACTATAAGAAGATTTCATTCTCCTCATCTCACCCCTTGATGATACAGGATCAAGGAAAATAAATGTGAGTGAGGCTATTCTTTTGTATACCGCTGTAATGGCCCTCCCCTTCCCTTCCAGTTCTCAGTCTAGAATTACTATGGATTTGATACATTATGCATTTTCACAACAAAAAAAAGCCTGCAGATATACTCGTACGAGCAGGGAAGTGGTAAATGAGATTGTCCGGCCGGTAATGATTGGGGCATAGATACTATTAAGTATATGTAGATAGTTCTATGCGCAACAGGGACTGTTTAAACAACCCCAAATTAACAAATAGGCTGATAAGTTGCCGACGCTCGCAAGCTGTACACGGTCAGTCGGCATGGTAAACGAGCAGAGCGGGTGAGAGAAGTTGAGCCTGGCTCTTTTGCACCTCATGTATTCTCGAATGGGTTCGCGGATAGCCACACTGCATACATAAGAATGGCCTCTCTATAGCTCCACTCTATTCTGGCTAAAGATGGCAAGTTGAGGTTCTCCCCATGCATTGATTGCAATCTGTAACAATCGACCCACAAACCGCTTGGAAGTTAGCACCACATTCCTCAGCACCACATTCCAATTAATTTGTAATGTGATTAAGATGCGGCCTGACGATAATCATTAATGCGGCCAACATTAATCGCGGCCAGAACGTTCAGGTACATGTAGCTAGCTAGCTTGCGCAGAAGGAAAACAGCCTACTTACCAGTTCACGACACGGCCTGTAATATGAGCCGGACTTCCACATATGGACTGGAATCACGGTACTTTTTGTGTCCAAGGCGCCTGGCTAACCCTACCAAGTTGCACAGAAATGAGACTTTTTATTGTACAGGTGAACCCGCAACCATGATGCACACATGTAGGGCGATGGAATGGTATGGCAGAGGCATAGGGACATCTCACTAGGTCTGTCTGACACTGCTATGCACTTTTTGTGTGCTATGTCCCTCCCCTTTGAGAACCGTAGCTATGTCAATCATTCCTTTTATAGTACAGGTGACCCGCAACCATGATGCACAAAAACAGGGCGATGGACTGGTATGACAGAGGCATAGGGACATCTCACTAGGTCTGTCTGACACTGCTATGCACTTTTTGTGTGCTATGCCCCTCCCCTTTGAGAACCGTAGCTATGTCAATCATTCCTTTTATAGTACAGGTGACCCGCAACCATAATGCACAAAGACAGGGCGATGGACTGGTATGACAGAGGCATAGGGACATCTCGCTAGGTCTGTCTGACACTGCTATGCACTTTTTGTGTGCTATGCCCCTCCCCTTTGAGAACCGAGGCTATGTCAATCATTCCTTTTATAGTACAGGTGACCCGCAACCATGATGCACAAAAACAGGGCGATGGACTGGTGTGGCAGAGGCATAGGGACATCTCACCAGGTCTGTCTGACACTGCTATGCACTTTTTTTGTGCTATGCCCCTCACCTTTGAGAACCGTAGCTATGTCAATCATTCCTTTTATAGTACAGGTGACCCGCAACCATGATGCACAAAGACAGGGCGATGGACTGGTTTGACAGAGGCATAGGGACATCTCACTAGGTCTGTCTGACACTGCTATGCACTTTTTGTGTGCTATGCCCCTCCCCTTTGAGAACCGTAGCTATGTCAGTCATTCCTTTTATAGTACAAGTGACCTGCAACCATGATGCATAAAGACAGGGCGATGGACTGGTATGACAGAGGCATTGGGACATCTCACTAGGTCTGTATGACACTGCTATGCACTTTTTGTGTGCTACGCCCCTCCCCTTTGAGAACCGTGGCTATGTCAATCATTCCTTTTAGAGTACAGATGACCCGCAACCATGATGCACAAAAACAGGGCAATGGACTGGTATGACAGAGGCATAGGGACATCTCACTAGGTCTGTCTGACACTGCTATGCACTTTTTGTGTGCTATGCCCCTCCCCTTTGAGAACCGTGGCTATGCCAATCATTCCTTTTATAGTACAGGTGACCCGCAACCATGATGCACAAAAACAGGGCAATGGACTGGTGTGGCAGAGGCATAGGGACATCTCACCAGGTCTGTCTGACACTGCTATGCACTTTTTGTGTGCTATGCCCCTCCCCTTTGAGAACCGTAGCTATGTCAATCATTCCTTTTATAGTACAGGTGACCCGCAACCATGATGCACAAAAACAGGGCAATGGACTGGTATGAAAGAGGCATAGGGACATCTCACTAGGTCTGTCTGACACTGCTATGCACTTTTTGTGTGCTATGCCCCTCCCCTTTGAGAACCGTGGCTATGTCAATCATTCCTTTTATAGTACAGGTGACCCGCAACCATGATGCACAAAAACAGGGCGATGGACTGGTATGACAGAGGCATAGGGACATCTCACTAGGTCTGTCTGACACTGCTATGCACTTTTTGTGTGCTATGCCCCTCCCCTTTGAGAACCGTGGCTATGTCAATCATTCCTTTTATAGTACAGGTGACCCGCAACCATGATGCACAAAAACAGGGCGATGGACTGGTATGACAGAGGCATAGGGACATCTCACTAGGTCTGTCTGACACTGCTATGCACTTTTTGTGTGCTATGCCCCTCCCCTTTGAGAACCGTAGCTATGTCAATCATTCCTTTTATAGTACAGGTGACCCGCAACCATGATGCACAAAAACAGGGCAATGGACTGGTATGAAAGAGGCATAGGGACATCTCACTAGGTCTGTCTGACACTGCTATGCACTTTTTGTGTGCTATGCCCCTCCCCTTTGAGAACCGTGGCTATGTCAATCATTCCTTTTATATGATGCACAAAAACAGGGCGATGGACTGGTGTGGCAGAGGCATAGGGACATCTCACCAGGTCTGTCTGACACTGCTATGCACTTTTTGTGTGCTATGCCCCTCCCCTTTGAGAACCGTAGCTATGTCAATCATTCCTTTTATAGTACAGGTGACCCGCAACCATGATGCACAAAGACAGGGCGATGGACTGGTTTGACAGAGGTATAGGGACATCTCACTAGGTCTGTCTGACACTGCTATGCACTTTTTGTGTGCTATGCCCCTCCCCTTTGAGAACCGTGGCTATGTCAATCATTCCTTTTATAGTACAGGTGACCCGCAACCATGATGCACAAAAACAGGGCAATGGACTGGTATGACAGAGGCATAGGGACATCTCACTAGGTCTGTCTGAAATTTTAATGCACTTTTTGTGTGTTATGCCCCTCCCCTTGAAGACCGTGGCTATGTCAATCATTACTTGAATTGTATTAGTACAATACATTACCTGGAGCCATTCAAAGGACAGTCTAGTTTGAGAATGGGTTATTTAGAGGGGTAAGTTGCAGACAGAGAGGCAGGCTTGACCTACTAACCTTTTTGCAGACGGAGAGGCAGGCTTGACCTACTAACCTTTGACAAAGCTCCCTTTTAACACACCATTCAAGTGGCGTTCAAAGCAATTGTTCTCTCGATTACGGAAGCTGAAGTCATCGAACCATTAATAGATATATAGAATTGTTTGGGCTATATATATATATATAAATACCACCAGCATTAATGCAGTCTGTGAAAGATTTGTTTGCTATGGTATGTTGATTTCAATTCATATCTGCGCGGTGTGTATAACCAGATGAATCTGTCAGGGGAAGAAGAAATACAACATAGACTTTGCGAGACTCATTGCTGTTATCAGAAAGAAAGGCCTCCCTCCTCTCAATTCCTCCCGATGTGGCCCGAATGGATACTGGTTCTTAGTTGCTGCAGCTTTATCTAACTGTATCAAACCATCAGATAATTATGTTCTTGCTGTGTATAAATGTTGGCAGTACAACAAAGGTGGTCTGCGCACATCTCTTGGTAAGGCATCAGTACATAAGTGTCTCACAAATTTGCTACTATAGTTTCTGTATTATTATTTACTGAAGACGAGTTACAGCATCAGGACAAAGAAGTGATTGGAGGCACAGAAGAAGGTGTAGACGACGATGGTGACATGTTATATATATTTTGAATAGCATTGATATCATTCTTTTGCAGGAAAACATTTGCCTTGCTATATATGCATCATGCATGAAAGATGCAAGTTACTATATTACGTGGTATTTTGTTACTCAAAACGCTTCTAATCCACTTAGACCTTTATTGATAAAATTAATTCCACTCAACCCATCTGTGTTGGCACCCAATTTGTAAGAACATATCTAGGCTTAATGCTCTGCTTAAAGGATATGCTTTCCCAACAGCCGTTTGTTGGCTTGCCAGACCACTTGGAAGCCAAGGTTTGCACGTGACCCTAAGTGCAATTATATGCATGCAATGTTTTGTTTGATACATAAAGATACAAGGAAATACATTAAAGCCACATTCCAGATTTCAGCTTCTGGAAACAGATATATTGGCTCTGGTATCAGGAGATTGGATTGATTCTCGAGTAAGTTCTCAAGATCTGGCAACGGTTAGCAAGGTTTCATTCTTGAATGTGCTCATTTAGGTAATTGTTGCATACATGGAACTTCTGCAAACATCCTTGTCAAGTGTAATCTAATTATCCAAATTTCTTTGCTCTAGTTCTGAAGTAACTTTCATTGTGTTACAACCAGGTAGGGAGAACAGTGATGTGCTTTGATCCCTTACTGATTCCAATCTTAAGAGCAAATGGTTTTGAAGCAGTATCAACACTTTCGAAAGTATGTATGAAAAGCAATCATTGTTACATGCATAAATTATACAATACTACAAGGGAGTGAACATATTGATGTATGATGTGCTACTCTTCCCTGTGCACAAGACCAAACACTGGTGTTTGATGGTTGGTTAAAATAGATTCAGATTTGTTGTCATGTATTTCATGAACCTGACAGGTGGTCCACCCTCACCATGCAGAAAACTGTTGATTGCTTTGACCCATTGCATGACTCAAATGATGATGCCTTCAATTGGATATGGTTAGATAATGTGATAATTTGTATAGTACATTGAAATATTTTTTCTAATTTAAGGCTGTACATTTGCACTGAGGTTTACCATAACTTGAAGCAAAGGCTGTCAATCTCAGATTGGAAATACAATGACTCAAAAGTATGCACTTCTAGTGTTACCATCATGTGATGTAATATATTTTTAGACCAATGGTTCACCAGCTCAAACAAATTCAGTAGATTGCGGTACTTTTCTATGTTTCGTAAGAAAAAATTATGTTTTATTATCCAGCAGTTTTCAGTGAATTGATTATATTATCAGGCTGCTCTATTACAGGCTGAAGGTTTGCCATGCCTGCATACGCAGGTATGTTTAATAGTCCATGCCTTTGGTGGTTACTCTTATATCATTATGCTGCTGAAAGGAAATGATGAACACATTCAGACACCAGATGGCCTATGAGCTATCTGAAGGAATGCTATACCCATTGCAAGGCAGCTCTTCCTGTTCTGCATGGAATTATACAAAAGATACTCCAAAGGTGCACTTAGAGCCCCAGGATAACATTGGATCATAAAGTGTACATGCATCCTTAATTTTCTAACCATGCGTTTGCAGGCTGATAATGATGGTAGTGATAGCGTTGTCATGGATGAAGAAAGAGAGTTTCAAAGTGATGGTATGGGCCATTGTAGGGTAGTACTGTCATAGTGTATGAGAAGAAAAACGTGTAACTTCTCATTTCAGAACAAGATCATGATGTATCAGATTACTCTGATGGTGGCGGAATGCACAAACGATTTTGCAGTAAATTTCTCATTCCTAACTATGTTAATACTCCTGA
The DNA here is from genome assembly GCA_963681505.1 of Eunapius fragilis. Lineage (NCBI taxonomy): Eukaryota > Metazoa > Porifera > Demospongiae > Spongillida > Spongillidae > Eunapius > Eunapius fragilis. Next base: position 723,489 of record OY811985.1, read on the forward strand.
TCCAGATGACATCACTGCTCTTAAATGGGGCAGAGATCATTACATCCGTTTTTATCCCACATTGAGCAGACTGCCATACACGTAAGATGAATAAGAGTGATTATCATATTATAATTGCCAACCCTTTGAAGGGAAAAATCATGTCCTTTCACACGGGAGTTCATAAGAAGTGTAGTAAAGGACATGGAAGTAAGACAAGATATAAAAATTTAATTAAAATAAAATTGGTGATGTAGGATTTTAGACAGCAATTGAGTAAAAAGTAAGGAAACAAGGAATTACGGATATTAGGCATTCATTTAATTATAAATATTACATACCTACATTTAGCACAGAATTTCAAGGAGGTAGATTTGCTAAATAATGTAGGTCTGTAATATTTATAATTAAATGAATGCCTAATATCCGTAATTCCTTGTTTCCTTACTTTTTACTCAATTGCTGTCTAAAATCCTACATCACCAATTTTATTTTAATTAAATTTTTATATCTTGTTTCACACATTTTTATGCGTGAGAATAAACGAAGGAGGAAGTAGGCTTATATATGCATATTGAGGCATGTATTGGGCAACCTTAGAACCATATATACTCTATCGTAGCACAAGAGACCGTTTGATCTGCTCACATGCATTGGGCCTTCATGCTATCCTTCTTACTCTCAGGATCGGCTTTGTAGTGCTTCCTGTCGCAAGTCTTCTTTTTTTTCATGCGCTTCTTGAAAACTGTCACGCTCCTCAATATCTTGCGACTCGCCAACACAACAGTCATTATTAAACTTTGCGATCCTCTTTGAGCGATTCATTTCTCTTTGCGAGCGACGTGACGGCATTTTGAAGAAAACAAACCAGACACGTCAAGCTTTTGGTACACCGTACAACCGTGACAAAAACTGTAATAGCGCACTATATGAAATATAGAACGTGTTCAACCACACGTTCCCGCCCACTTTTATGTCTTCCAAAGGCCGATAAAATCTGTTGTGGGCTATACTAACAAAACTAAGTTTGCTAGAGATTGAAATTTGTGTCAAGCATAACTCTCGTTACGAACATAATAAAACAAATCCAACTCGACAAAAAGTTTCTAACTTGTTGGTTCTAGTGCTTCCGCATAACGGCTAACACTATACTTCAATCGTGACAAAGATGCAATGGAATAAACCTCTTATCCGAGCAAATCTTATCTTATCAGATCCGGAAGGAGAAACTTTTTTTCAGGTCCGAGTGTGGGAACGAGAGAGCATTATCTCTATTGTCTGAGCTTTCTAAGCGTCGGGAGTTTTATTACATTGTAGGTAGTTGTTGGCTGTATCCAAATACGCTCGCTAAAGTCCAACTGATTCTACGGTGCAACGGCAATCGTGGAATCTGGTGTTTTGCTAATCGTATTCATCACACTTCAAATCCTACATAGGACCTACTAACGTAGGTCCTGATAGAAAATGTTACTACAAGAATATATCATGCTTTTATAATTATAGCCTACTATCAGAAAGCTTCAGAATGGACAGCTACTTAGTGAATATCATGGGAATATTCCTATTGTTAAAACGCTTGTGAAAAATGACTCATATTGGCCTTTGCAGCACTGTCAAGATATGGTAAGTTGCATGTGTCAACTTTAACCACAAGTCAATGGGATCATTTTAGGTTGATGAAATAATTCATTACCTTATGGAAGTGGAAAGTGACTGCAAGAAAACTGCTTCAGTTTCCATGACACCCATGAACAAACTTATTGTATGGCCAGAAGTAAGGCACGTAGTGTATTCATAATACGCAAATGACATGACTCTTTCATAGATTGTTACATCACTTATCATGAAACACTATAATATCAGTCGCAAGGAAGCGATTGCGCACTACCTTGCACACACATTTCCAGAATGAATATGTTCGTATTTCGTAGTTTGTATTTCGTATTACTTTTTGTGTTCACCTACTATCGTGCCTTTGCAACGCAGGCATTGAGGCACAAAAAAGTCCCTAACGGTACGACGTGCGGCGCGCGCACAGGTTATAGCCCTCCCTCCGACAGGCACCTTGTTGCCGCACAGAAAGTCCCTAACGGTAAGATTAGAGTGCGGCGCGCGTCAGCAAGCGCACGCGCACCTTTTGATTATAGAATAATCGAATTACATTGGAATGTGGTGCTGAGGAATGTGGTGCTAACTTCCAAGCGGTGACCCACAAAAATGTACATTTTTTTTAAAGGTCATTGCTCTCTCATTGATCTCTCCTGCTCAGAAAGCAGAATCAGCGTAGAACATTGAATTCTGTCAGTTTTTATGTATTTGTGTGAAGTGTTTTATTTATTATTATTATTATTATTATTTTGAATGGCGCAATATTTTTAATAGGATTTAGGAGGTTCCCATACAATTTACATACATATACGTATACTAGACAGGCGCCGCCTATCGACACAAATACATAAAGTTTGCGGCGAGGTTAGAGGTTCAAAGAATGCATATTACCTTGAGGGTATTCCCCCGGGAATAAATTGAGGGAATAGATTAGGCAAAGGTAGTTTTTGAAAATCAGTTCTGGTTTAGGGGAAGAATGGGGTTGCCGGGGGTGCCCCTCTCTCCACACTTTATCAAGGTGCTAGTTATGTTAGTGTTCGCTCTAGGCATACCGGCACATGTGCCGTTTGTTATACACGGACAAACAGAAAAGCGAGCTGAAGCAGAATAGTCATATGAGTGGCTCAAATTATTAAAATCATCAACATAATATTATAAATATAAGTGGAACTGAGTGGAATTCTCATATTCTCCTTGAGCAATTAACAGTGCAGCATGCATGTATTTAATTTTCTATTAAGTTTAAAATTTTAAAAGACCAGTCATGTCGATTTCGACAGAAGTATCAGTGCACATGGTATACGTCATGATTGCCAGTACATGCAGTGTGCCATTGAAGTTGTCTTCCCCACCCCTTTACGCCACTGCGTTATTATTTACAACTGCACTATCGCATCGATATCTTAATGCTACTACTATATCAACGCTGATGGAGTAAAAGATAATACATGATGGCTATGTATATATTTAGATTAGCGGGAAAATGTTGGTGTTGTTGTTCTTTTACTTCTAGGAAACAAATATACAATGTTAATGACGTAGAGAAGCCATCCGTAATCGCCATCATGTTGGGAACAATCTAATATTTGAACTAACACTCCCAAGGTACTGACATTGTGGTATAAAAAGCGCATGCAGCCATGCCAGGAATCAGATCGAAAAGAAAGCGTATCGGAAAATCAGAAGTCTCACAGCTCAGTGAATAAAATTAAGAATGGCGGGAACACTGAGAAGAAGAGTGGCTCTATGTGCACTGACAGTTGTCGTTGTTGGATTAGCTCTTGTCATAAGCACCGTGGCCGCATCACTGGCTATAGAACGGAGGAGGTCTTCAAGCCAAGGACCCGTTGAAGACAAAGTATGCAAACACATACATGCACATTAGTTGGGTGTAGCATGCATAGATTACATATACATTATCTTTTACAATTGTTCTGCATGCAGAACGTTTCATCAACTGTTCAACCACCGAGATACATCTATGTCAGAACTGGTAAGTTAACGTCTCAAATTCAAACGGCCTGCTTGAATTATAAACTTCAATCAATTCATAGCAACAAATGCATGCATGTAACAGTCTTAGTTCACTGTAATGCATACATGCATGCTATTAATCTACGTGTACGTGCATGTAACAGTCTTAGTTCACTGTAATGCATACATGCATTTATACATGTTTTTATATAAATAACAGAGGTACACACTACACATGAATTATAATAATCTCCCTTATACATATGGGATCATTGCAGTGAAAAGGTCCTAACGCATTTTCCCCCCAAATTATATTATAAGAGACACATATGTCCTCTACAACGCACTGAAAATTAGTCTGTCCATCATGGAGTTACAGTGACCTAATTATGCATACATTTTAAGCTCTTTCTGGAAATTTTTTATGATATCATGTTAGGATTATATTACTGTTTAGTTTAGTTACATTTGGACAGAGTGTAGTTAGTTTTAATGTGCAATAATAATGCATTCATGTTTATTATCCTCATAGTTCAAGATTCCAGTTCTGCTTGCACTTCGTCATTTTCAAATGAGGTATGCAATATATAGAATAGTTCTCGGTGTTAAGTTAATTAATTGTGTGCTTTATATGTAGACTGTTCCCATTGCTCACATAAGAGGATCCATGGTCAGCTCTGCAACCGGTAATAATATGATAGTTTGAATATTCAATTAACTTGTATTTATACATCCTTCAGACCAGCTCTACTATGATATGGCTTGGGAATGCAGCAGTACCGATGGCTTGGCTTTTGTTGATGGCGGCATGAACTTCAATGCTAGTGACCAATCACTCCAGGTGCCTCAAAGTGGCTACTACTTCATATCTAGCCAGGTGTACTTCCAAGTGGACAAGAATTTAGCCCAGAACAGGGCTGTCTTTCATCAAGTGCTCATCAATTCAAACTGTAGCACCAACTCTCGCTCTAAAGTGTATGCGCAGTCCTACGCATCTCCTGCTGATGGATCAGTGGAACAGCCTACTGTCACTACACACAGCTCCCTTGTGGTCAAGCTATGTGCTGGAGGCAAGATCAAGGTGGTGGTCCCAAAGCCTCCATCAGTCAGCAGTGTTCAGGGAGTTCCATGTTGTCCTTACTCCCTTTCCTTTGCCACGTTCTTTGATGCCTTCCTTGTGGTACCAAATCAAAACTAAAAACTCAAAATTAGCAAACTGTATGACCGAACATTCAAATCATGCATCTTTGGTAGTGAGTATAATCATCAGTCATTATATATGTGTTGTTTTTATAATTTGATGTCACTTTGTACAAGAGTAAGTGGTTTGTGGCCTACACGTGCGTGGGTTCATGTGTGCAGGGTGTGCTCTCGAGTTTTATAAACACCCCAAATAATATTAATAGAAAAGCACATCTGTAAAATATTGCCTGAGACATAATATATTTGTTCTCTAAAAGTACACCGTCTTATGACACAGATACAACGCAGAACTGTTCTCCTTTTTGATATCGCTCGATTGCCACTAAGAGCGAAGTGACCCGACTCTTGGCTGTACGTCCCGCTCGACGCGAGTGACGTTTTTTAAAATGACATTCATCATACTGCAGGATTCCTATATGGAACCTACTCGCGTAGGTTCTGATTCAGCCCACATCAGAAAAATTTCCTATTGAAAAAATATATATTTCAAGATATTACTTTTAACAGGGAAACAAGCTTAAGTTTTGAATTAAGAATCTACTGACTCTGGAACAAAGAGCCCTCTGCTTAAAACTGACATGATTGCTTTGGAGGCCTTTGAACACATTAACTACTAACCATGCTTGTATATTCCAATATGGAATGCCTTAGTCTTCTTAATACCCAGAATAGGGCACAATGGCCAGACCAGGATTTATCAGGGGCAGGCTGTGTGCCAGTAGAGGCAGAAAGGGAGGTTGTGTGTGTGTGTGTGTGTGTGTGTGTGTGTGTGTGTGTGTGTGTGTGTGTGTGTGTGTGTGTGTGTGTGTGTGTACAATAGAACACCTTAAGGAAGATGTGTGTGTGTGTGAGTGTGTGGGGGTGGGTGGGTGTTGAAAAATAAAGCTGTGTTCAATGCCAGTGAATGGTGTTGGGGGTGGGGCTGGAATTGGCATTGGCCTCTCACAAACAAAATTGGTATCCCCCCCCCCCACACACACACACACACACAACTCAGCCTTACCTTTGGAATAGTTTCGTCTTTACGATAGCACGTCCATACATAATACTATACTAGCCCACGTGACACCCTTAACCGTTTTTGCATATAACCGCCGCAAATTTATTCTGCCGGTGGAGTGAAGTGATGTTTTGCTGTTGTTGAAGATGCAAGCCTATGCCTCACTGAGGAGCGGGGAGGATGAGGAGGAGGCGGAGGAGGAGGAGGAGGAAAATAGGTGGAAGACGAGGAGAAAATCAGGTTAGCGCGTGGGCAGTCATAAGATCTGTATGGTCAGAAGAGCGACCCTCATGGATACCATAGATCACTGCATCGGCTTATCTTGTCAACGTTCGCAGCGTACGCCAGGCCCCCACATGCACCCGCACACCGTCATAGGCAAACATACGTTTGTTTTAGTATCTTCTGTGATGCTGTTTAATAGTTATGGTACGAGAGGGAAAGGTTGGAAGATGAAAGCTGAGGAGAAAGAGGGACCTCCGAGGGTCAATAACGTTGCTGAGGTGACCTTTCACTGTATTTTGGTTACAGATCTGGCAAAGATGTGGCGTCTGAGGTGCAACTGGGCATACACCATGATTGTAACAGCCTTGGTGTGTGTAGGGTACACTACTCCCTTCTCCACACTACACCAGTTCATTACCTACTCCCACGAAAATGGCACTGTGACTGAGCAGGTACCGCCGACTGGTCAAACTGGTTGCGATGTAATTGCATGCCCTGAATTTTACTGTGCTGTAGCCGGGACTTGGAGAGTCTGAGCTAGTCTATGCTTGGGTCATAGCAATGTACAGTGTTGGCGAGACCATTGCGGCCATGGGCACTGGGATTCTCCTGCGGTACTTCTCCTATTGGTCCTGCTTCCTTTTCAGCGTGTCCCTCCACCTTGTTGGAGGGGTACTGTACGGAGCGGCTGTGAATGGTACAATGATGATGGTCTCCAGACTGCTCACTGGGGCTCACGCTGGCCTGGGCTGGTCTCTAGCAGTGGCCTACTACGGTGAGAGGTGTGAGGATTACGACCAGCTGAGAGTGGAGCTGGCTGAGGGGGAAGGAAGTGGACCACATGGTGGCAAAGATATGGAGGCAGATGGTGGCAGGAATGTGGAGGGAGACGGTGGCGGGAATTTGGAGGGAGAAGGTGGTGGCAAAGTGGAGGGAGAAGGTGGTGGCAAAGTGGAGGAAGGTGGTGGCAAAGTGGAGGGAGAAGGTGGCAGCAAAGTGGAGGGAGAAGGTGGCAGCAAAGTGGAGGGAGAAGGTGGTGGCAAAGTGAAGGGAGAAGGTGGCGGCAAAGTGGAGGGAGAAGGTGGCGGCAAAGTGGAGGAAGAAGGTGGCGGCAAAGTGGAGGGAGAAGGTGGCGGCAAAGTGGAGGGAGAAGGTGGTGGCAAAGTGGAGGGGGAAGATGGCGGCAAAGTGGAGGAAGAGGATGGCAAGAACCTAGAGAGGGAACATGGTAGCAAAATGGAGGCAGTATCTAATAACAGGATGGAAGGAGAACATCATGGAGGGGATGCCTTTAAAGGGAAGACAGTAGTAGAAGTGTATGACGAAACCCAACATGGAGTTAAACACAGAACTCGCACAAAAGATTTGCTGCACTCACTATTTGCAATCAGCAATTCACTTGTGTCTGGTGTGGGCGTTGGTGAGGACGGTACACAATGGCTGTGTCTATTGTTTAGGGTGCCTTGTGTGTGTGTGTGTGTGTGTGTGTGTGTGTGTGTGTGTGTGGTGTGTCTGTGTGTGTGTGTCTGTATGTATGTCTGTGTGTGTGCGTGTGTGTGTGTGTGTGTGTGTGTGTGTGTGTGTGTGTGTGTGTGTGCCTGTGTACGATATCTCCACCCACAGTTCTGGTGGTACTTCTCCAGCTAATACCCGGAGTGGACAGGTTCAGGATGGTTGGGTGGCTTAATGTTGTACTGGCAATAGCTGTTATCCTGCTTCAGTTTGTGATGTTCCGAGGAGAGGGATACTGCAGGTGCAAGAAGATGCACAGAGGAGGCATGAGTTGCCCCAGCTGTCATCTTACTGACCACAAGTGGTGGTCTAACTGCCAGTGGCCCAGTCGCAAAACCATGGTGTGTGCACATGGTGGACCCTTGTGGGAATGATTGGTCAATATACAGGGACACATGTGTAGTGTATGTGCTCCAAACCTTTAATCTCCCTCCCCTCTCTCCACCCTCTCACCCTCCTCCCTCCTATCTCCTCTCTCACTCCCCCCCTCCCTCCTATCCCTCCACCCTCCCTCACTCCCCACCCCCTCCTCCACCCCTCCTCTCTCCCCACCCTCCCTCTATCCCTCCTCCCTCTCTCCTCTCTCCCCACCCTCCATCCTATCCCTCCACCCCTCCTCCCTCTCTCTCCCCACCCTCCCCCTATCCCTCCTCCCTCTCTCCTCTCTCCCCACCCTCCATCCTATCCCTCCACCCCTCCTCCCTCTCTCTCCCCACCCTCCCTCCTATCCCTCCACCCCTCCTCTCTCTCTCCTCTCTCTCCCCACCCTCCCTCCTATCCCTCCACCCCTCCTTCCTCACTCCTCACCCTCCCTCCTACCACCCCTCCCCCTCTCCTCACCTCCCTCCTATCCCTCCACCCCTCCTTCCTTACTCCCCACCCTCCCTCCTATCCCTCCATCCCTCCTATCCCTCCACCCCTCCTCCCTCTTACCACCCCTCCTCCCTCTCTCCCACCTCCCTCCACCCCTCCTCCCTCTCTCCCACCCTCCCTCCTATCCCTCCACCCCTCCCTCTCTTCCCACCCTCCCTCCTATCCCGCCACCCCTCCTCCCTTCACTCCCCACCCTCCCTCCTATCCCTTCACCCCTCCTCCCTCACTCGCCACCCTCCCTCCTACCACCCCTCCTCCCTCTCTCCTCACCCTCCCTCCAATCCCCTTCACCCCTCCTTCCTCTCTCCCTCCTATCCCTCCATCCCTCCTCCCTCTCTCCCCACCCTCCCTCCTACCCCCTCCACCCTCCACCCTCCACCCTCCTCCCTCCTATCCCCTCCTCTCTCTCTCCCCCTTCTCTCCTTGCAGTTCCTCTTCTTACTAGTTCTGGTCTTCTACTCTATTGACAGTGGTTACAACGTCATTGATACACTCTCTAATCCTATTCTCACCAATCAATTTGCATTCACAGTGGAAGACTCTGGCTACTTCTTCTCCATAGCAACCTTTGGCTTTGCCATAGGAGCCTTGACTTTGTAAGTCATACACTATGCATACACCATGCATACACCTACGGTACACTATGCATACAGCTACAGTACACTATGCTTACAGCTGCGGTACACTATGCATACTGCGGTACACTATGCATACAGCTACGGTACACTATGCTTACAGCTACGGTACACTATGCATGCAGCTACGGTACACTTTGCATGCAGCTACGGTACACTATGCATGCAGCTACGGTACACTATGCATACAGCTACGGTACACTATGCATGCAGCTACGGTACACTATGCATGCAGCTACGGTACACTATGCATACAGCTACGGTACACTATGCATGCAGCTACGGTACACTATGCATACAGCTACGGTACACTATGCATACAGCTACGGTACTCTATGCATACAGCTACGGTACACTATGCATACAGCTACGGTACACTATGCATACAGCTACGGTACTTTATGGTAGCTAGTTTCATACTTTAACACCAGTTTTATGAGAAACGTGCCCTTTTTTGAAATCAGAACAAATAATTCCCTCTGATGGATTTTTAAAGAGCCATCTTGTACTGCTAACATTATGAGGCTCTCACATCTGTTTGTTGAAAGCCAAACAGATGTAGCATTTGCTCACACCAATCGTCCAAAGTTGACCGGTTTGGACAACATCAGAAATGGGTGCGTTTTTTAAAATAATTCTTACTGCTATGACAATAGTACCATTCCAGACACAGAAACATGTAAAATGTGTCTACCTTAAAGTATATAAGCGTGCGTTAGGGAGGGGGCAATGTGGATGGGGCAATGTGGAGGGGGCAATGTGCAGGGGGCAATGTGGAGGGGGCAATGTGGAGGGGGCAATGTGGAGGGGGCAATATGGAGGGGGCAATGTGGAGGGGGCAATGTGGAGGGGCCAATGCAGAGGGGGGCAATAATTAGCAGAATGCATAAATGACTCTTTCGGGGACTGTTCAAAAGAAGCATCTCCATGCCCATATTAGGAAGCAAATAACAGGTCCCCATGCACCTATACATGTAGGCCACGTACACAAACAGGCACCTGTGCAGAATAATAATTATTTTTAATAATTATTTTCATGGACCAGTCTGAACCAGATCATCTTTGACAACGGTATTCAAATTGCCATCTCTATCATGACTTGTACTTTTTCTCAAGTCCAGACCTCTCTTCCACCGTCTCAAAATAGACAACAGGCACACATGGGTGCTCAGCATGTCCTTTGCGTTAGCCGGGACTGTTGTCCTTAGCGACTGGCAGAGCATTGGTCAAGACCCATGCGGTGGTCACGCATTTAATTCCTCTGCCGTCTGTGAAAATGTGACGTTTCCAGGAGACACGTGTTATTGGCGACAGAGATCAACAGTCACTGGGAAGCTGTGCATTGAGTGCCCTCCGGGGTGTGCCAGCAGGGAGAGGACCCTCAACTTTGTGCAGTTCTGTTTTGCCTTCATCCTGTGGGTAGCGTCCGTCCCCGTTGTGAGGTCTGTCACCTTCATCATCACCTCGGACCAGGTTGGAAAGGATAGCCAGGTGGGTGTATGGGTGTGGAAGGTGGATAGGCAGGTGGGTGAGGTCGAGGGATAGGTGGGCGTATGGGTGTGGAGGGTGGATAGGCAGGTGGGTGAGGTCAAGGGATAGGTGGGTGTATGGGTGTGGAGGGTGGATAGGCAGGTGGGTGAGGTCGAGGGATAGGTGTGTGTGTGGGTGTGGAGGGTGGATAGGTAGTTATGGAGGAGGGGTAGGTGGGTTTGGAGGGTGTAGAGGATGGGTAAGTGGGTGGGTAGGTGGGTACGGAGGGGTATGGAGAAGAGGCTGATATCTATGTCCTGCTTGACCTGAATTAGGTTTTGCTATTTTGTGCCCTACCAATATGGAATCTTCATCCCCTCCACCCCTCAACTCCTCCACCTCCCATCCACCCTTTCCCCACCCCTCATCTCCTCCACCCCTCATCCCTCCACATCCCTCCACCCCTCATCCCTCCACCCCTCATCCCTCCACCCCTCATCCCTCCACCCCTCATCCCTCCACCCCTCATCCCTCCACCCCTCATCCCTCCACCCCTCATCCCTCCACCCCTCATCCCTCCACCCCTCATCCCCCACCCCTCATCCCCTCTACCCCTCATCCCCTCCACCCCTCATCCCCTCCACCCCTCATCCCCTCTACCCCTCATCTCCTTCACCCCTCTACCCCTCATTCCCCTCTACCCCTCATCCCCTCTACCCCTCACCCCTCTACCCCTCATCCCCTCCACCCCTCATCCCTCCACCCCTCATCATCTCCACCCCTCATCCCCTCCACCCCTCATCCCCTCCCCCTCATCCCCTCCACTCCTCACCCCTCTACCCCTCACCCCTCACCCCTCTACCCGTCATCCCCTCCATCCCTCATCCCTCCACCCCTCATCCCTTCACATCCATCCACCCCTCACCCCTCTTCCCCTTACCCCTCCACCCCTCATCCCCTCACCCCTCATCCCCTTACCCCTCCACCCCTCATCCCTCCACCCCTTACCCCTCCACCCCTCAACCCCTCACCCCTCATCCCTCCACCCCTCATCCCCTCCACATCCCCTCTACCCCTTATAGGGTACTGTACTGGGGCTTTGTACTGCTGCTGGAAGTCTATCACGAATTGTCACACCCTTGTGGCGTAAGTAATGTGATCAATGATCCCTACATTAGCCTCACCTCCCTCTTCCTCCTCCTCTTCCTCCCTTCTTCCTCCTCACCCTCTTCCTCCTCCTCTTCCTCCCTTCTTCCTCCTTCCTTCTCCCCTCTTCCTCCTCCCCATTCCACTCCCCTTACAGTCAACAGCCTCTATGTCTCCACTGGTCAGCATACGTGGGTCCCAATGATCCCCTTGCTGGTCAACCTTGCTGCCGTCATTACTGGATTCCTTCTGCTATGCCGCAGGGTGAACTGTGGCTACCCTTGCCATCAACAGCCTCCAGACCAAACGATTTGTCCTATAGGTCACCAGGACCTTCCGTGACATGGTCAGGGGTTAATAATAGGGGTTAATAATGACCTTGTTTAATACAGCAATATGTGTTTGTCTTTTTAAGAAGTGAGAGGCGGAAAACGAGGGGGAGGGGCAAAAATCTATTTGAAAAAAGTACATGTACTTTGGAATTTAAGCTTACATTTTCCCTCCTTTCTCGCTGGTGCATATTGTGGTGGAGTGGAATGCACATTTGGTAATCAGGTTCTAAGATAAGGACAGGAAGGAATGATGTAATTAGGTTACTAAGATAAGGACAGGAATGATGTAATTATGTTACTAAGATAAGGACAGGACTGAGCCCCTCCTCCCCCTAAAAGGCTGGACTGGGGCAGTAGTTAATAGCAATGACGACGTCACGCGCATGTGATGCTTATGATTTTTGTTGCTTTGTAAAATCGGACGAGAACGGAGGAAAGAAGGCATATCGCTCCGTAGTATATATTTGTAGCCTATATATTAGCACCATACTCGGTGACGTAAGTTAAGGATACAAATTAATTTCATACCTACGCGACAGCAAATACTGTTGTGGTGGCGAATTTAAATAGTTAATCCCAAACTTGGATTCACACTGAAGAAAGCCATTAGTCAGCACTAGGCCATAGATATCTATGACTAAGCTACCATCCACCTAAACTTATTCACAGCGGTTGCAAATTTTTTTAAGCAGCCTTCAATGAGCGAAGAATCGTTAGACACGGACCCCTGCGGCCATCCGAGGATTCCTCACAGGGGACTCTACGACGTGTCCAGCTGTAACCTCCGCAGAAAATGGGCCGAAAAGTTCGGGAACTGTACCCTGGACCAAGTCGGTACCTGGTGGTTGAACGAAGGGCGCGACGACTCCTGCTCGTGTCTCAAGCTTAAAGGCAATGTAGAAAATCCTATAGGACTCGCCAAGGTACCTATCGGCTTGGTCGGCCCGCTACTAGTGAGAGGAAAAAGCGTATCGGGTTACGTCCTCTGCCCTTTCGCCACTACTGAAGGCGCGCTAGTTGCGTCGGCCACACGCGGGGCTTCGGCGCTAATGCGTTCCGGAGGAGTGTTCGTGAGTGCCGAGGAACAGACCATGATAAGAGCACCCAGTTTCACCTTCGTTAGCGCAAAGGAAGCGGAGTCCTTCTGGCGGTGGCTGCGCGATAAGTTGGACGACCTCCGTCAGCAGGTACGACGGTACAGCCAGCACGCGGAGCTCGTTAACCTCGTGCCCCAACGCTTCGGCCGCACCCTGGTCGTGGAGTTCAAGTACAACACGCGAGACGCCGCAGGGCAGAACATGGTTACCAGCACCACGTCCCATCTCTGCAAGTGGCTCCTGGAGAAAATGGAGGATGACCTGAAAGACGTCCACGTGCTTGAGTTCCTCATCGAAAGCAACCTGAGCTGTGATAAGAAGCTGGCTATGTTGAATCTTGTCCGGAGCAGGGGCTTACACGTGCAGGCGGAAGCCTGGGTACCCGAGTCCGTCCTACGCTCCGTTCTCAAGGCAAGAGGCGGTTAATTAAACCTATGAATTAACCTATGATTAAACCTATGCACACACACACACACACACACACACACACACACACACACACACACACACACACACACACACACACACACATATTTAGGTGGACAGCAAGTCATTGATAGGCACATATCTGCATTTTATTAGTTCCAGTTTCCGGGCTGGCACTATAGGATTCAATATTAACGTAAGCAACATTGTGGCAGCAGTCTTCATAGCAACTGGTCAGGACGTTGGCTCTGTCGTTGAGTCTTCCACAAGCCAACTGATCCTCGCTCCAGCAACAAAGCAAGAGATTGAGCGGGGCATGCAAGGTATGTGATCAGGAGGGTATCCATAGAGGGCATGCAAGGTATGTGATCAGGAGGGTATCCATAGAGGGTGTGTGAGGTATGTGACCAGGAGGGTATCCATAGAGGGTATGTGAGGTATGTGATCAGGAGGGTATCCATAGAGGGTGATCAGGAGGGTATCCATAGAGGGTGTGTGAGGTATGTGATCAGGAGGGTATCCATAGAGGACGTGTGAGGTATGTGATCAGGAGGGTATCCATAGAGGGTGTGTGAGGTATGTGATCAGGAGGGTATCCATAGAGGGTGTGTGAGGTATGTGATCAGGAGGGTATCCATAGAGGGTGTGCGAGGTATGTGATCAGGAGGGTATCCATAGAGGGCATGCAAGGTATGTGATCAGGAGGGTATCCATAGAGGGCATGCAAGGTATGTGATCAGGAGGGTATCCATAGAGGGTGTGTGAGGTATGTGATCAGGAGGGTATCCATAGAGGGTGTGTGAGGTATGTGATCAGGAGGGTATCCATAGAGGGTGTGCGAGGTATGTGATCAGGAGGGTATCCATAGAGGGCATGCAAGGTATGTGATCAGGAGGGTATCCATAGAGGGCATGCAAGGTATGTGATCAGGAGGGTATCCATAGAGGGCATGCAAGGTATGTGATCAGGAGGGTATCCATAGAGGGTATGTGAGGTATGTGATCAGGAGGGTATCCATAGAGGGCATGCAAGGTATGTGATCAGGAGGGTATCCATAGAGGGTATGCAAGGTATGTGATCAGGAGGGTATCCATAGAGGGCATGTGAGGTATGTGATCAGGAGGGTATCCATAGAGGGTATGTGAGGTATGTGATCAGGAGGGTATCCATAGAGGACGTGTGAGGTATGTGATCAGGAGGGTATCCATAGAGGGTATGCAAGGTATGTGATCAGGAGGGTATCCATAGAGGACATGTGAGGTATGTGATCAGGAGGGTATCCATAGAGGGTGTGTGAGGTATGTGATCAGGAGGGTATCCATAGAGGACGTGTGAGGTATGTGATCAGGAGGGTATCCATAGAGGGCATGCAAGGTATGTGATCAGGAGGGTATCCATAGAGGACGTGTGAGGTATGTGATATTATATAAGCTAATAGCTATAGTGAAGGGAAGGTGAGGACCAGTGATGGGGGAGGGAGGATACAATGAGGAGGGGAGGACCAGTGATGGGGGAGGGAGGATACAATGAGGGAAGGGCACAGTGAGGAGATGGGAGCAATGCATGGTGTAAGGGTGTCATCAAAAGAGAATGCATAGTACATGGAGCCACGTGATGTGTGTGTATCTTTTTTACCAAGGAGTGATGCAGCCAGGAGCCAGCAGTCCAGCAGAGGAGGGAGGAGTATACGCATGTCTGGTGATGCCTAGCTTGATACTGGGCACTGTGGGAGGGGGAACAGGTCTGGCTACACAGAGGGAGTGCCTCCAGTTGATGGGATGTCATGGCACTGTGAGTAGGGGGAGGAGGGTGGAGGGGTGGGGCTGGGCTAAGATAGGTAGTCTTATGGTGGAGGAGGTGGGGCTAGGTAGCCTTATGGTGGAGGGGGTGGGGCTAGGTAGCTTTATGGTGGAGGGGGTGGGGCTAGGTAGCCTTATGGTGGAGGGGTGGGGTTAGGTAGCTATCAGGGTGGAGGGGGTGGGGCTAGGTAGCCTTCAGAATTGAGGGGGTGGGGCTAGGTAGCTATCATGTGGAGGGGGAGGGGTGGGGCTAGGTAGCCTTCAGAATGGAGGGGGTGGGCTAGGTAGCCTTATGGGGGAGGGGGTGGGGCTAGGTAGCTATCAGGATGGAGGGGGTGGGGCTAGGTAGCACTTCTTTATAGTATTTTTCATGACACTCTATTCCTCTTCCTGGCAGGGTGATGTTAATCGTCTGGCTGAGATTATCGTTGGTTTTGCACTTGGCCTAGAGCTGTCTACCCTGGCATCTGTAGCTAGTGGCCAGTTTGCCTCAGCTCATGAAAAGCTTGGCCGCAAGCATCCTCAGAATGGTATGAAAGACAACGATGTAAGTGCAGAGCTTTTCAAGGGCCTTATGGGAGACAGCTGGACCCTTATCAGCCATTCACCCTTCAAGGTGTGTGTGTGTGTTGTGTGTGTGTGTGTGTGTGTGTGCATGTGTGTGTGCATGTGTGAGTGCATGTGTGTGTGTGTGTAACACGATATTCCCATCTTTCCAGGTAGCTACTGGCAATAGCATTCTCACTGAGCTTACAAAGACAGAGCTTAGTAAGAAGGTTGGACATTTTGGTTTTGAAGTTGTCTATCAGTCAAAAGAAAGTGGTGAGCCTTAAAGTGTGTGGTCTTGGCAGTAATGATATTTCCATGTATTGGGTACCACCATGTGTTCACAACAGTGGGGTGTTACCATGTATTCACGGCAGTGAGGGTATCACCATGTGTGCACAGCAGTGAGGGTATCACCGTGTGTTCACAGCAGTGGGGTACCATGTGTTCACAACAGTGAGGGTACCATGTGTTCACAGCAGTGGGGTACCATGTGTTCACAACAGTGGGGTACCATGTGTTCACAGCAGTGGGGTACCATGTATGCACAGCAGTGGGGTACCATGTGTTCACAGCAGTGGGGTACCATGTATGCACAGCAGTGGGGTACCATGTGTTCAAAGCAGTGGGGTACCATGTGTTCAAAGCAGTGGGGTACCATGTGTTCAAAGCAGTGGGGTACCATGTGTTCAAAGCAGTGGGGTACCATGTGTTCACAGTGCTCAGTAAGGGTGTGTATTGACTTGCAGGGGTCCAGCAAACAGTCAAGATGGTGCTTAAAGCCAAGCCCACAGACATTGAGACATGCAATATGGTCAACAAGTTAGCACAGGGGTGTGGTCTTCAGTTGGCAGTGAATTATGAAAAGTTCAAAATGCAAACAGGTTTTAGGTATGTGTGAGTGTGAGTGATGAAAGGTTTATGTATGTGTGAGTGAGTGATGAAGAGTTTAGGTATGTGTGAGTGTGAGTGATGAAGGGTTTAGGTATGTGTGAGTGTGAGTGATGAAGGGTTTAGGTATGTGTGAGTGTGAGTGATGAAGGGTTTAGGTATGTGTGAGTGTGAGTGATGAAGGGTTTAGGTATGTGTGAGTGTGAGTAATGAAGGGTTTAGGTATGTGTGAGTGTGAGTGATGAAGGGTTTAGGTATATGTGAGTGTGAGTGATGAAGGGTTTAGGTATGTGTGAGTGTGAGTGATGAAGGGTTTAGGTATGTGTGAGTGTGAGTGATGAAGGGTTTAGGTATGTGTGAGTGTGAGTGACGTAGGGTTTAGGTATATGTGAGTGTGAGTGATGAAGGGTTTAGGTATGTGTGAGTGTGAGTGATGAAGGGTTTAGGTATATGTGAGTGTGAGTGATGAAGGGTTTAGGTATGTGTGAGTGTGAGTGATAAAGGGTTTAGGTATATGTGAGTGTGAGTGATGAAGGGTTTAGGTATATGTGAGTGTGAGTGATGAAGGGTTTAGGTATGTGTGAGTGTGAGTGAAGAGTTTAGGTATGTGTGAGTGCAGGTGAAGGCTATACAAAGTTGCCAATTGGATCATTGGCTTGAACAGGGACCTAATGCTCTTTAATATTCTAAGATATACCTACAACTTCTTTCTTATGCACTGGAATTGGTGACAGGTCTGTCCATCATAGAGTTACAGTGACCTGAATTTTTAATTATGAGGACATTATTGTACCAATAGTCTACCTGTGTCTATGTATGTGTGTGTGTGTGTGTTGTGGGGTCATGTAACATGTGACATGTAGGTGGAGCATATCCTTGTACATCTTTGTAATCTTTGTACACTCAGGCACACTCACATACGGGAAGTGGAGCTGTTTCGGTTGAATAATGAGAATTTTAAGCAGTTCCTGCCCCAAGTCTATCAAGTGCTGTACAACCCTCACAAGGTACACCTTTCTACACATGGTCCACTTGTACCAATGCTTCTGATGACCCCACCTCCTTACTTGAGGTGACCTCACCTCCTTACTTGTGACCCCCACCTCCCTGCCACGCCTCCTTACATGTGATCTACTCTCTTCAGGAAATCCATGGTATTTTGATGGAGTACCTAGGCACAAGTAATGTCTGCCTGCTTGATTGTGCTGATGACATCACAGACTGGAAAGTAGAAGACATTAAGGTAAAGGGTTGAGAATTATTAATTATCAGAGGTATTAAAGTGTGAGTGTTAGAAATCAGCTGCACTCCTCTGGCTCTGTCATAGATAAATAAAATCTTATACGGCACTGGTAACTATTGAGATCAGAGCAGTTGCTATGAACACTGATAGTGCCTCCAGAGATAATATTATTTCTGCTGCCTCTGTTGCTCAAACTCTCATCAACATTTCAGCTGTGCTAATTACGTTTCCTCTTGTTTCACACCTGTACACCCATTACCACCATAAATAGCTGTCACCCTGCTGATAACGGGTGCAGAAGAAAGCTTTACAGATAAGGGAATGCCTTACATATGATTAATAACACAGTCAATTGATATGCCTATTTATTGAAAATATTATTTTTAAAATAAGAAAACATACATGAAACAACACATCTTCTGTTATTAAAAAGTTAATCACAGATAGACAAAAAAAAAAAATTCCATGAATGAGACCAGACGAGCACATCATCAAATCCCAGCCCACTTCTCCATTTGGTGCGGGACCCTCTCAAGCAGAGGCTCACTGCCCGAACCCCAGCAAAATCTTTAGGAAGCAGTCCGTCCACTTGAAAGGACAAATGAGGTGAAGGCGCCTCTTCTATCTTCTACTGCCTTTATGTACATCCTGCGAGCTGAACTCAAGAATGGCATTAGGTACTCGATGGCAGTGTGAGTGCCTATGACACTGACATCAAACAACAACGCCTTCACCTGTGGTTGCCAAACACAGGTCAAGCCTTAGTCCTGGATCACCTGAAGCTACAGTAGCTTCAATTACTATGTGCTTCTTGATGACTTTGGGCCACACCTGACTGGCCAGATCTCCAATGCAGTGCCAATCTCATTGTGGCACAGTATAATCAGCCCCCGTTTCTTACAGTCAAGGGCCGCATGTTGGAGAGTGATATCAAAGCCAGCAAAATGGGTTGGTAAGGAAAACAGTTCATATTCAGCATTTCACATATCTCCTTTGAACAATGCTGGATAGAAAACTTCAAAAATCGCATCCTGCAGAGGAACAAAAGCATCTCCACAGTTATGCATAACTTGTTGTAGGTATGACCATTCACACTGAAGGGATTTGGAAAGAGCAATATAAGTGGCTTGAAGTGATTTGGTAGCTGCCTTGGATAGTTTCTCAACACAGTCTACACACATTGCAACCTTCTTCCACACAAAACCTTCCGCTGTCATGCAATATTACACCCCCCCCCCCCCCCCCCCCAAGAAACAATTGCTGTGGGCAGTAATTGGACTACAGAGGCCAATATAATTTTGTCTGTTGTAGTGGTGAAACCATTCAAATTCAAATTACATGTATCTCAGACTTTGAAATTCAAACTCGACTATTATTACTAATAAAAAATGGATCAATCCATAATAACATTCACAGCCCTGCTGAAGCTAGTGATGTTAGGTGTGACCCCTGCTGAAGCTAGTGATGTTAGGTGTGACCCCTGCTGAAGCTAGTGATGTTAGGTGTGACCCCTGCTGAAGCTAGTGATGTTAGGTGTGACCCCTGCTGAAGCTAGTGATGTTAGGTGTGGCCCCTGCTGAAGCTAGTGATGTTAGGTGTGGCCCTGCTGAAGCTAGTGATGTTAGGTGTGGCCCTGCTGAAGTTAGTGATGTTAGGTGTGGCCCCTGCTGAAGCTAGTGATGTTAGGTGTGCCCCTGCTGAAGCTAGTGATGTTAGGTGTGGCCCTGCTGAAGCCAGTGATGTTAGGTGTGACCCCTGCTGAAGCTAGTGATGTTAGGTGTGGCCCTGCTGAAGCTAGTGATGTTAGGTGTGGCCCCTGCTGAAGCTAGTGATGTTAGGTGTGGCCCCTGCTGAAGCTAGTGATGTTAGGTGTGACCCCTGCTGAAGCTAGTGATGTTAGGTGTGACCCCTGCTGAAGCTAGTGATGTTAGGTGTGACCCCTGCTGAAGCTAGTGATGTTAGGTGTGGCCCTGCTGAAGCTAGTGATGTTAGGTGTGGCCCCTGCTGAAGCTAGTGATGTTAGGTGTGGCCCTGCTGAAGCTAGTGATGTTAGGTGTGGCCCTGCTGAAGCTAGTGATGTTAGGTGTGGCCCCTGCTGAAGCTAGTGATGTTAGGTGTGGCCCTGCTGAAGCTAGTGATGTTAGGTGTGGCCCCTGCTGAAGCTAGTGATGTTAGGTGTGGCCCCTGCTGAAGTTAGTGATGTTAGGTGTGGCCCCTGCTGAAGTTAGTGATGTTAGGTGTGGCCCTGCTGAAGCTAGTGATGTTAGGTGTGGCCCAGCTGAAGCTAGTGATGTTAGGTGTGGCCCCTGCTGAAGCTAGTGATGTTAGGTGTGGCCCCTGCTGAAGCTAGTGATGTTAGGTGTGGCCCTGCTGAAGTTAGTGATGTTAGGTGTGGCCCTGCTGAAGCTAGTGATGTTAGGTGTGGCCCTGCTGAAGCTAGTGATGTTAGGTGTGGCCCCTGCTGAAGCTAGTGATGTTAGGTGTGGCCCCTGCTGAAGCTAGTGATGTTAGGTGTGGCCCCTGCTGAAGCTAGTGATGTTAGGTGTGGCCCTGCTGAAGCTAGTGATGTTAGGTGTGGCCCCTGCTGAAGCTAGTGATGTTAGATGTGGCCCTGCTGAAGCTAGTGATGTTAGGTGTGGCCCCTGCTGAAGCTAGTGATGTTAGGTGTGGCCCCTGCTGAAGCTAGTGATGTTAGGTGTGGCCCCTGCTGAAGTTAGTGATGTTAGGTGTGGCCCTGCTGAAGCTAGTGATGTTAGGTGTGGCCCCTGCTGAATTTAGGTATGACCCAGTGATATTAGGTATGGTCCTAGATAAGGGTATGGCCCAATCTAATGGTGTCAGGTATGTAATATAAAGAACCCACTACCCTCCTCAGGTTGTTCTGAGAGACATGGCTTGCATCCATTCCATGTTCCTGGACCAGCAGGAATGGCTTACATCCAGGGAGTGGCTGGAGGGCATGACCTCGGACCAGATGACCAAGATGTCACCTCTGTGGCATGAACTTGTGAGGCATGCTCACCAGGAGTTCCCTGAGGTGTGGACCAGTGCAAGGTAAGAGATATGTAACTGTGGAAGGAATGGGGATTAACATCACGTCGTACAAACTGTTTATATTGCCATAGCATCTTGCATGTGTGTATTGAGGTTGTGCGTCTCTTACACCATACCATCATTCTTCCAGTACACCTACAAATTCAATCACACAATATTGGTGCAAGGGAATAGTGTGAAGATGAGTGTATGTTAGCTTGACAACTCTTGTATTGTTATATGTAGGGCAGCCATTGTTAATACAGCCATTCAAAATATATCAACTATCTGGAGTATACTGCAACCTCTGCCACACACTCTATCTCACAACGACTTCAACCCCAGGAACCTCTGTCTGAGGTTACCTCCTCCTGCCTTCCCCCCCTCCTCCCCCTCCTTGCAACAGCCAGCAGGGCAGCTGCCGTACTCTGATCCAAGGCGCCTGTGTATATATGACTGGGAGCTGGCACGCATTGATGTGCCACAGCACGATTTGGCTGAACTGTTGGCCTTCGTTTTACCTCCTTCAGTTGCCAAGGAGACAATGTTGGAACATGTAGAATTCTATCGATTGCACTTGGAATACTACAGTAGGCGTGCATTTCCTAGAGAAAGGTAGGTGTGGTCACTGTATTATTGGAATCAGTGTTGTGTGTTTGGTTGTATGCACACACCCACTCATCCTAAGTTGGCTACATATTTCACAAGTTGTACATTTCACAATTTCACACCGTAAAGTGCCAATGAGCAAGCCTTTTACAATATGTGCACCTGACCCCACACATAAACATGCTGTAAACACACACACACACACACACACACACACACACATTTTATATATCTTGTAGTACAGTGAAGCCATAGTTGCCTGGTTATTGAGTTGTGCCCATCTCAGGGGTTAAAATGTACAGCTAACTAATGTTGGGAGCGCAATTCATGCCAGATGTGTGCATCTTCATATAATTGAGGCCTCCACCTCTTAAGGGGTCTGATTAGAGAGGTGTATAATATGTTGCATTAGCAAGCTGCTTGAGTGCATGTGTTTTATCACACATGTGTTTATGTGATGTGTGGCAATGACAAACAATATCCACACACCACAATATCCACACACCACAATATCCACCACCACAATATCCACACACCACATTCTCTCTGTAACCTTCTAGCTTCTTGATGGGGTTCAATATGGCTTGCCTTGATTATGCAATGAACCGACTTCTGCTGTACACGATGGCTCACACCTTCAAAGAGTACAAGTTCCTTCCAAGGGTCGTCAACTCACTGTTTGGCTACATAGAGGCAGAGCTTAGGGACAGGCCAATGGCACACCTGTTCAATAACTGTCACTCCAAACTGTGACACGAATTCACATATATTTTATACATGTGTGCCCATTGACTATTCATTCAGTTTCATGAAAAAGACATTATATATCTGTAAATGAGTCCACGCATCATGATGCACCCTTACATTACAACATTACCCAACCAGCCTCCATAGCGACCGTCTAGGGAAGGATGTGTAGATCACAGAGACATTTGGCCTTCTGTTCTGACCACTCGAGTGCTGCGTGGACATAAGTGGAAACCGCAGCGCCGTCCGGCACGTGTCTTCGATTAGTCTAGCCGTACGTCGCACTTAATCGTTTGGGAACGAGGGGAATTTTGTGTTTTCTCAGGCATATCCATGAATATAGTTAGCTAGATTCGCCTTCAACACGCAGTGCTGCTTGACTTTCACGTACATCTGGCTACCCGCTTTTTTGCCAAAGTACTCAAACCAAGTTTTAAATCCAAATGTGACATTGTCAGCATAGGTCGTCAGTTCAAAGATGGGGCGGGGATGTTGGTTCCAATTACCCGCAGCCCCTGCCGCAACCGCAGTATACATTGCATTGCTTCCTTATAATAATAATAATTATTATTATTGTATTTTTGTCACGTAAGTGCAGCGTCCAATGTTCAAGAGCAAGTCGGTGCTTACTCAAGTCCTGTTCGAGGAAAAGAGCACTTATGAAACTTGGAACAAGTTAGCTGCGGCTAGAACCCGTGGTGGGTATCTCTATTTGTGTGATTGGAGCTATCGAATTTTCGACCTGTAATTGCGCGCTGTGGGGGTGGATGGGTGGGTGTGTGCTGCGCTGCATAGGCCAGTACTACGATTAGTTCCTTACCCCCCCCCAAGTAACAATCAGAGCTACGGAGCTGTGTGTGCATGCGATCTGCGATAGTGACAGTGGACTATTCCCCCCGTACATTAATGCAACGCGAAACGTATTGACGAAACGAATTTACGTATTAGCGAAACGCATAGGTTTTCTACGAAAGCGTCCTGTTGTGTGAGAGGCGACTACATCCTGTTTTCACACAATGTGTAAATTGTCATCTGTGAAGTTCAAGCAACACAACTTGTGAAGGAACATAAATGAATTCCAGCTGTTGTGTGCGCGCATCACTGTTGTATTCCGTGGCCTGTAGATCGATAATGGACCTCGTGAGGTGGCATTTGTAAGTGGCGTGCGTAGCGACAGGGAAGTCGGTCTCTTTGATATCGTCCTTTAAACTCGTACTTGGAGTAAGCAGTTTACGTAGCATTTGTTTACACAGGGGAGAAGGCAGGTTATGGTTACAGGTTCTGTTAGTTGTAAAGTGAGTGTCCACATATGACGATAGCATCAGAAGATGATGGTAGTGGTGTTGGAAAAGTGGTGATGATAACTTCCTCTCTCCTCCCCATGCAGCCTCTATCCACCAGTTGAAGTGGGCACAAGGGGAAGCCAATGTGTGCCTCTTCCACTTCTTTGGTGCCTTGGCAGAGCTTAGGTGGATGTGGAATGAGAGCATAAGGCAGGCAGCAGAGAAGGTAGAGAGACCCTGCAAGTGTGTGTACGTGTCTGTGTGCATGTACTTGTGGCTTTGTGTGACATGTCTATGTGGGAGGGGAGGTAGGGGTGGACATGAGTATAACTTCCTTCCATTTATTCCACAAGCAACTGGAATTCTCTAAAGTATTCAAGA
>OY811985.1:752500-800000 GCA_963681505.1 Eunapius fragilis
GGGCAAGGCAGAGCAAGCTCAGCAGGGCTAAGGTGGCTGACAAGGACATTGTAGAGCAGTTTGATGATACTGCAGCAAAGTGATTGTGTTGGTGTGTGTGTGTGTGTGTGTGTTCTGGTGAAGCATATTGTATCCATTCACATATGTGTGGTGTCATTATTTTATAGATGCTGCACGTTCAATTGTAAATAATGTTAAAACCTTCACTTGTGAACCCAACGTTAAACTAATCCAACTGGTTTAGACAAAGTTCAAACACAAAAATCACAGACGGTACTAATGAATCACATACAACATACAGAAACCAAGGAGGTCAGTCCAGCGGAAAGGAGTCATTGTAAGGTGCCTGAATGAGAAATGCTCCCATGTACGAGTGGCTCCAGTGAGTGTCAATGAGCAGACTCCCATCTGGGAGGTTAGTATCGTACCACCCTGCCACTGCAACCTGGGTCCCAGCGGTGGCACTAAGTACCCCCCCGTGGTAATGTGAGCTAAGAGCATTGCCGTCAGCTGCACGTGAGGGATAGGACATTGACTCCATCATGGGGGTACTGGGACCGCAGCTCGAATCTCCAGGTCGACACACAACAGTCCTGTGGCCCATCTTAACCACTTGGCTGCTTGGTACATTTCTAGCCGAGAACATGACCTGACTGTAGACAAAGTACATGCCATCCACAGGCAGCAGAAGGAAGCCTGTCTCCTTGTTGTAGCTCATCCCACCCTGCACAAAGCCACCAGTTCTGGTGAGAGTTTTGTCTTTGTTGCAGATCCAATTCTTACTGAGGATCACCTGTCTGGCATAAGCGGGTACTGGGGAGGAGGGGGGTATTCAATCATACCAGTGTATACCATGATGACACAACCACACAGCATATGCTTTGTTATTTACCAGGAATGCTGTACATGTTAGACGCTGAGCTGTAGACGATGTGAGCACTAGGAAGTACTGTCTAAATGCAGGAGAAGGGAGGGAGGTTATATGCCTTCATTAGTGGGGAGGGGGCACATACAGAGACAATTGATGAATTGCAGATCTCCACTAAGAAGTTTTGGAACAGAATATAATTATTAGGCTGTGCAAATATTTGGGTTTACTCACAACTTGGCGACCTTTGGTTTCTATTTAGTTCAATATGTTCTCCATTGGTCACAACCTGAAATAAACGTTGTTGCTGAAATGTTCCCTTTTGCCTGCCTGCCTGCCTGCCTGCCTGCCTGCCTGCCTCTCTCTCTCTCTCTCTCTCTCTCTCTCTCTCTCTCTCTCTCTCTCTCTCTCTCTCTCTCTCTCTCTCTCTCTCTCTCTCTCTCTCTCTCTCTCTCTCTCTCTCTCTCTCTCTCTCTCTCTCTCTCTCTCTCTCTCTCTCTCTCTCTCTCTCTCTCTCTCTCTCTCTCTCTCTCTCTCTCTCTCTCTCTCTCTCTCTCTCTCTCTCTCTCTCTCTCTCTCTCTCTCTCTCTCTCTCTCTCTCTCTCTCTCTCTCTCTCTCTCTCTCTCTCTCTCTCTCTCTCTCTCTCTCTCTCTCTCTCTCTCTCTATCTCTCTCTCTCTCTCTCTCATGAACATTACTCACCAATGATTCTGCTGGACCATGTGTGGCTATCTCTTCTGGCCAGTTAACTCTGTCAAAATGGCCCAGCCTTTGGTTATATGATAGCTGCATGCAAGCCACAGTTGCCATAGCCAGAGCCATGGTGGAAAGAAGCAAAGATGCCAGGAGCAGGAGACGGGAGAACCCATGCGAGTTTGCAGGAACAGCAACAATAGGTAGAGTCCCCTTCTCAGCCTGATCCATTTAAATGAAGCACTGAAAGGTACACATGTGTACAGAGGTCGTCAAGGACACAATGGATCCCACACACACACACACACACACACTGTACACACACACAACACTGAAAACGCACACAGGGCTATCCATGGAGTCTGGAGCATTGCACATGACTGCGGCAGACATAACCCCTAAGTCCATGCCCCCCTCCCCTGATGACATATGCCAACAGCCCTTGCAACAAGACAAAATTTTTTGCACACCATTTAGTAGCAGTAGTAGTAGTAAGTATATCCAACTACTTACCACTGCAATGTTGGAGACAACAATATACTGAGATATACTAGTGAGCCCTTAAAGACAGGTGCAACGATGAAGCCTGTCTGCAGCAGCTGGGGGTTTTTATACAGCCTGGAAAAATAAAATACATTAAACATGATTGGGCCCCAGTCCAGGTAGGGGCATGGGAATGGGGCACGGCGGCCAATGCGATTGCACAGCAAGGGGGCGGGGCGTGAAGCCTTTGGATTGGGGCTGTGACGACGGAGGGGGCGGCGGTTGTATGGTGGCAAGCGGCTAAACAAGCAATGTGGTTTTCAACATGCAAGGGAACCTACTGTTGTGGGCAAAGATAATGAGGGCCATTCGTGGTGTTTGGAGAAGCCAGTTCCATGAAATGCCCCTTCCGTATGGAGGCCTTAGACACAGTACCAGGAATGGGGTATGGTGGTAGTTCCATAAGTCCTTAGATTCAAACCGCTAATACGAAATAGTGGACTTAACAAACATGGGAAGGGTGAGGGGGGAGGGAGTGGGGGGAGGGAGGGAGGGAGGGGAGGGAGGGGAGGGAGGGGAGGGAGGGAGGGGAGGGAGGGAGGGGAGGGAGGGAGGGAGGGGAGGGAGGGGGAACATCAATCAGGATAAGACATTAGGAGAGGGTCAACTGGACCTGAGACGGTTAAAATCATGAGTGAGCCAATGGTGGGTGTGGCCTGCTATACTACAATCCTAGCTTCATCATCATGGGCCTTATAGGAGGAGGTGGTGGAGGTGATGTGGAGGAGGAGGTGGTAGAGGAGGAGGAGGTGGTGGAGGAGGAGGTGGTGGAGGAGGAGGTGGTGGAGGAGGAGGTGGAAGAGAAGGAGGAGGAGAAATATGAGAAGGAGGAGGAGGAGGGATAACAATTAAACACGTAGATATATTTGGCAGTTGCATTTTGGCACAAGCAGCAAACACTGCCCCATGTTTAACTGTACTGAAATGTGTATCCCATCAGCGTGGACAAAGATGAAATGGACTGCAGGTATGCTTTGATTAAATATTACATGTTAGGTTCACCAGCAAGACAGTTCTACCAGGTGCCCAGGCTAATCATACTAGCCTGATCAACCAGGTACTCAGGCTAATGATACCAGCCTGATCAACCAGGTACTCAGGCTAATGATACTAGCCTGATCAACCAGGTACCCAGGCTAATCATACCAGCCTGATCAACCAGGTACTCAGGCTAATGATACCAGCCTGATCAACCAGGTACTCAGACTAATGATACCAGCCTGATCAACCAGGTACCCAGGCTAATGATACCAGCCTGATCAACCAGGTACTCACCAGCCTGATCAACCAGGTACTCAGGCCAATGATACCAGCCTGATCAACCAGGTACTCAGGCTAATGATACTAGCCTGATCAACCAGGTACTCAGGCCTAAGCAATTAAAAATGGCCAATCTCAATCTCACTTTAATGTCTATGATTTTTACAGCATAACCCATCAGGCATGTAAGGATATGTCATTCTTATTTGAGTGGGATGCACAAGGAAACAGTTTTTCACAGATAGTTCAACTAATTCGCGCACTCGTACCAGGACAGACACACTTTACACACATACGTACCAGAGTTCTACATGTATGTGTTTGCACCTTACTCAAGACCTCACAAGGCCTCACTCAAATGTAAATAGCCTACATGTAGGCACAGATAGAAGATAACAAAGCCATACACACACATTGTTTTTACCACAGCCCCCATCAGATTCCAACAGGCTACATCTGGGGGAATAACATTCTAAGTGATCTGATTAGAACAGCCATTAGCAGAATCATTAACCTGTTTATCTTCCCAGGCACTCATGCTTGCACAAACGCAAAACACACATACACACACACACACACACACACACACACACACACACACACACACACACACACACACACACACACGCACACATACACACATATGCACACACAAACGCAACACCACACAAACACAACACACACACACACACACACACAACACACATACGCACACACAAACGCAACACCACACAAACGCAACACACATACACACAATACACACATACACACAACACACACATACGCACACACAAATGCAACACCACACAAACGCAACACACACACACACACACAACACACACATACACACACATACACACACATACACACACACACACACACACACACACCACACACAACACAGACTAGTCTCATACAACTTGCAAGGGCCCCAGTCATATGAGCAGACCAGATTGGCCAAACCAGCCATGCATGGTGTTGGGCTCCACCCCCAGACCTTGCTGACAATGATGAACAGAACACATGCCACACTACAGTCTGTTTGATAACCACACTGTCTGAAAAGTATCCAAAGTGAGGTAGTGAGGGTGAGGGTAGTGAGGGTGAGGGTAGTGAAGATGAGGGTAGTAAGGATGAGGGTAGTGAGGGTGAGGTAGTGAGGGATGAGGGTAGTGGGATGAGGGTAGTGAGGGTGAGGGTAGTGAGGATGAGGGTTGAGGGTTAGGTAATGAGGATGAGGGTAGTGAGGATGAGGGTAATGAGGGCGAGGGTAGTGAGGATCAGGTTGTGAGGGTGAGGGTAGTGACGGTGAGGGTGAGATAGTGAGGGTGGTGAGGGTGAGGGTAGTGAGGATGAGGGTAGTGAGGGTGAGGATAGTGAGGGTGAGGGTGGCGAAGATGGGTGACGGTGAGGGCAGGGACGATGAGGTAGTGAGGATAAGGGTAGTGAGGATGAGGGTGGTGAAGATGGGTGAGGGTGAGGGTAGTGAGGGGAGGGTAGTGATGATGAGGGTAGCAAAGGTGAGGGTAGTGAGTACATAAATGGTGCCATCCCACATTCTGATGCTGGGCTGCTATTGAACCCACCATAGGAGAATGTTTAACAAAGCTTGGATACTCCCCACAGAAAGACTGCCACACATGGCTTTATGGAGGACGGAGACCTTTTTAAAAATGGTAGTGGAAAGTCACTGTGCCAACTAGGGATGAAGCCACTGTGCCAACTAGGGATGAAGTCACTGTGCCAACTAGGGATGAGAGTGGCTGACAGGGTGAGTGCTTGCACGACAAGCACTCAAAGGGGTGAGGGGCAACTTAGTTATTCATTCATTGCACAGTGTATTAGGATTTCTTTGGCTCTCTTTGCATACTGATAATAAAGGCAAAGGAACCATTTAACTTATAGATATGATTATTATTATGTTCTAATTGCATTCTGGTGAGGAATTGGATGTCTGGTACAGATTAAGTGAGTAGCGAGGTTAGCAAAGGTGAGGGTAGGGAGGTGTAGCAAAGGTGAGGGTAGTGAGGTGTAGCAAAGGTGAGGGTAGTGAGATGTAGCAAAGGTGAGGGTGAGTGTGAGGGTAGTGAGGTGTAGCAAAGGTGAGGTAGTGAGGTGTAGCAAAGGTGAGGGTAGTGAGGTTAGCAAAGATGAGGGTAGTGAGGTGTAGCAAAGGTGAGGGTAGTGAGGGGTAGCAAAGGTGAGGGTAGTGAGGTGTAGCAAAGGTGAGGGTAGTGAGGTGTAGCAAAGGTGAGGAGTGAGGTGTAGCAAAGGTGAGGGTAGTGAGGTGTAGCAAAGGTGAGGAGTGAGGTGTAGCAAAGGTGAGGGTAGTGAGGTGTAGCAAAGGTGAGGAGTGAGGTGTAGCAAAGGTGAGGGTAGTGAGGTGTAGCAAAGGTGAGGGTAGTGAGGTTAGCAAAGGTGAGATAGTTGGGTGTAGCAAAGGTGAGGTAGTTGGGTGTAGCAAAGGTGAGGGTAGTGAGGTGTAGCAAAGGTGAGGGTAGTGAGGTGTAGCAAAGGTGAGATAGTGAGGTGTAGCAAAGGTGAGATAGTGAGGTTAGCAAAGGTGAGGTAGTTGGGTGTAGC
Source organism: Eunapius fragilis (assembly GCA_963681505.1). Lineage (NCBI taxonomy): Eukaryota > Metazoa > Porifera > Demospongiae > Spongillida > Spongillidae > Eunapius > Eunapius fragilis. Next base: position 758,448 of record OY811985.1, read on the forward strand.
AAAGGTGAGGGTAGTGAGGTTAGCAAAGGTGAGGTAGTGAGGTTAGCAAAGGTGAGGGTAGTGAGGTGTAGCAAAGGTGAGGGTAGTGAGGTGTAGCAAAGGTGAGGGTAGTGAGGTGTAGCAAAGGTGAGGTAGTGAGGTGTAGCAAAGGTGAGGGTAGTGAGGTGTAGCGAAGGTGAGGGTAGTGAGGTGTAGCAAAGGTGAGGTAGTGAGGTTAGCAAAGGTGAGGGTAGTGAGGTGTAGCAAAGGTGAGAGTAGTGAGGTGTAGCAAAGGTGAGGGTAGTGAGGTTAGCAAAGGTGAGGGTAGTGAGGTTAGCAAAGGTTATTCATATTTGTGTGTGTGTGTGTGTGCGTGTGTGTGTGTGTGTGCGTGTGTGCGTATGCATGCATGTCATAAAGAAAATTGGTACAGAGCCCTCAACTACACTGACCATGACCTTGGGTAGCAGCCATGGGTAGCTTTCACAAAAGGGGAGGAGCAGTTGTAGGAGTTCATGCTACTAAACAGGGGGCAGCTGCTCAAGAGGAGGGGGAGGGGCCTTTGCTCAGAGGTGGACCAGCTAGTGTAGTGGTAGAATAAAACAGTTGAGCAGTACAGTCTTCCCTCGTTAAGAGCGCCACGTTTGTTCCCTGCACTCTTACCATACTTAGGGCGTAGATTGCACATTGTAGACATAGATGATGTGTGGTACCCGCCATTAACCATGAATATAATTTTTAAAATTTTCAATACATGTACATCTAACGAGGGAATACGCCTATAACGAGTGCGCTCTTAATGAGGTCAGACTGTACACATGAACTAGGGATAACAAATGAATAGACTTTTTGTGCCATTGTAATCAAAACAGCCTTAAAAGGATAGAACCAACTGGGACAAGTGCTAACCTACACAGGTACTGAGGAGGGCAAGTACACAGGTACTGAGGGGGGCAAGTACACAGGTACTGAGGAGGGTAAGTACACAGGTACTGAGGAGGGCAAGTACACAGGTACTAAGGGGGCAAGTACATAGGTGCACTTTAATAGGCATACATTCATATGTGCATACATTCCAGCAGGCAGGAAGCACCACACACACACAAGCACATCACACACACAGGCACACACACATCACACACACACAGGTACATGCATGTCAAATACATCATGCACATACACACCACACACATGTAATGCTTACACATATATCACGTGCACGCACACACACACACACACACACACACACACACACACACACACACACACACTGCACATCACCAGTGGGAAAAATATGTGCCTTGTCTGTGATTACATCATGGGATCGGGGTAACGTTCTCTGTAACATACCTTTCTGTACACATAATATTGTTGGTGTTTCATTCCACAGCACTGCAAGACTTAAGAGAGGCTGCTATAGCAGGTCTTCAGGGCACAGCAATTCTTCTACCAGAATGCATGTAGTGCAGCTGTTTGATCATCCTACAATGGAGCATAACTGTCACCATCACTCCAGCTGTTTTTCACCACCACTCCAGCTGCTTCAGCATGAATCACTAAATATTCTCACCTTCCAATTACGATGCAAAATGCCTCGGATGTGAACTAAATGTATTATATGCTCTTTGCGGCTCCTCTCTGTCTATATATATATAACTATGCACTGCACAGGTGAAATCCCGGAGAATTTCCCTTTCCAAGCTTTAATAAAGATGAATAATGAATTAGTTATTAATTATTGTGACCTCTGCACTCGGTTGATGATGGAAAGGCACAATAGCGAAGGCTACAGGAATACGGTAAGGCTTAGGGCATACCTCGCCTAATTGATAACAACAGAAACCTTGTCTTGTAAGAACGAAACAATTCACACATTGTGCCAACAGGAAGGAATTTCTCACTGTGCATTAACTAGAGTGTCTTGATAAACAGATTACGAAATTTGTTATTGGCAGGAGGAACACCTGCGTTATTCCCGACATTTTGCTCGCTCGCTCTCACTTTCTCTCTCACTTTTTCAGAGCGGCGACTCACTCGACTTAGTCTTTCCTCTCCTGAGCAGCGACAAAATGCTTAGCGCAGCCGTGGACTCGGGCAACAAGCTAACCCCGTCCAGCATAGCTCTGCAGCAGCAGCAACAGGAGCAGCAACAACAGCCCGCCGCAACGAAGGCAGCGCCTAGAGGCGGGAGCTACGTGCACGCCGTGACCGCTGATATGATGTGGGAGTGGCCGGCCGATGTGAGCGTGGATGGCGCACCACTGCCTGAAGCGGTGCAGAGGGTCCACGAAAACCAGCATCCGCCCAAGCACGTTGGCTCTCCCGCTGTCTCCAGCAGGAAGATACCACAGCAGCAGCAGCAGCAGCAGGCAGGGGGAACCATAACTGCCCCCCCGGCCACATCCACACTGACCCCGGGGGGCATCGTGCACTACGGCTTTGTGCCACACGGGAAGCGGGACGTGCCGGAGGCAACGCAGCCTTGTGAGCTCCCTGGGAGTCGTAACCCACCCACTCCTGGGGTCATCACAGTACCACCACAGAAACTGGTGCCAGAGAGACTGAATTCCACCTCAAATTCAACGCCAACAAAGTCTGCCAAAGTCATCACCATAGAGGAGTTAGGGAAGCAGATGGAATCCTATGCGCCGTTCTTGCCTGGAGCACAGAAGGCTCTGGACTGTGGGGAACAGGACGACATGGAGGACACACCTCCCAACCTGTTCTGCATGGAACTGTCTGCTCTGGTCACAGGGCCTGGTCCTGTGGAAAAGCCTTTGGAGTACTTGATAATCCCTGGAGTGGAAGAGAAACGACCATCCATTGTGTCCAACATCAGTGTAGGTCCCTCTGCGTGTTGTTCCACCATCAGTGTAGGTCCCCCTGCATGTTGTTCCACCATCAGTGTAGGTCCTTCTGTGTGTTGTCCACCATCAGTGTAGGTCCCCCTGCATGTTGTCCACCATCAGAGTAGGTCCCCCTGCGTGTTGTCCACCATCAGTGTAGGTCCCCCTGCATGTTGTCCACCATCAGTGTAGGTCCCCCTGCGTGTTGTCCACCATCAGTGTAGGTCCCCCTGCATGTTGTCCACCATCAGTGTAGGTCCCCCTGCGTGTTGTCCACCATCAGTGTAGGTCTGCTTGTGTGTTCTCGTACAAGTGTGTTCACCATCAGTGTGTGTCTCCTTGTTGTTCACCACCAGTGTGTGTCTCCTTGGTGTTCACCACCAGTGTGTGTCTCCTTGTTGTTCACCATCAGTGTGTGTCTCCTTGGTGTTCACCACCAGTGTGTGTCTCCTTGTTGTTCACCATCAGTGTGCGTCTCCTTGGTGTTCACCATCAATGTGTGTCTCCTTGTTGTTCACCATCAGTGTGTGTCTCCTTGGTGTTCACCACCAGTGTGTGTCTCCTTGTTGTTCACCATCAGTGTGCGTCTCCTTGGTGTTCACCATCAATGTGTGTCTCCTTGTTGTTCACCATCAGTGTGCGTCTCCTTGGTGTTCACCATCAATGTGTGTCTCCTTGTTGTTCACCATCAATGTGTGTCTCCTTGTTGTTCACCATCAGTGTGTGTCTCCTTGGTGTTCACCACCAGTGTGTGTCTCCTTGTTGTTCACCATCAGTGTGCGTCTCCTTGGTGTTCACCATCAATGTGTGTCTCCTTGTTGTTCACCATCAGTGTAGGTTAATAAATGTGCCTATAATTATTTGGTTAATTATTTTCAGTTGGCGGGAAGTATGGAGAGTGATCCCTTTGTGACAGAGACAGCTGATATTGATAAAGGTTTGAGCAGGAGAGGGGGGGAGAGGGGAGGGAGAGAGTGAGTGAGAGCACCAAGGAAGGGGTAGGTGTTGAATCAATTATATGTCTGCTCCGCACCTCTCTCAGATCTTGGGGATGAACTATACTCCGGAACCCTGAAGGCTCACACATGTTATGATCTCATACCTATTAGCACCAAGATTGTGGTACTCGATACTCATCTCAAGGTAACCAACCCCCTTAGTACTGAGTTCTGCATCTCTTTTGCTCCATATGTACCCCCATCCCTGCACATGGTGATCTTCTGTCCCTACTTCTTTATCCCCACCACCTTACCTATCCCCACCACTTCACCTATCCCCACCACTTCACCTATCCCACCACCTCACCCATCCCCTCCACCTCACCTATCCCCTCCACCTCACCTATCCCCACCACCTCACCTATCCCCACCACTTCACCTATCCCACCACCTCACCCATCCCCACCATCTCACCCATCCCCTCCACCTCACCTATCCCCTCCACCTCACCTATCCCCACCACCTCACCTATCCCCACCACCTCACCTATCCCCACCACCTCACCTATCCCCACCACCTCACTTATCCGACCACTTCACCTATCCGACCACTTCACCTATCCGACCACTTCACCTATCCCCTCCACCTCACCTATCCCCACCACCTCACCCGTCCCCTCCACCTCACCTATCCCCTCCACCTCACCTATCCCCTCCACCTCACCTATCCCACCACCTCACCTATCCCCACCACCTCACCTATCCCACCACCTCACCTATCCCCACCACCTCACCTTCTATAGGTGAAGAAGGCATTCTTTGCTTTGGTTGCAAATGGTAAGGAGCTTCTGTGTCCTCAGTGTTTTTAAAAATTTAAATTCTGCCACACACACACACACACACACACACACACACACACACACACACACACACACACAACACACACACACACACACACACACACACACACACACACACACACACACACCCCTCAGAGATAAGGGCAGCTCCTTTATGGGAGAGTTCAAAGCAGGGATTTGTTGGTATGGTGTAGCCCTTGTATCTCCCTCATGTATTCTTACCTCCTCTCAAACCTAATCATTATCGTCATCATCACCATCATCATCATCATCACCATCATCATCATCATCACCATCATCGTCATCATCATCATCATCATCATCATCATTGTTATCATCATCATCATCATCACCACATCATCGTCATCACCACCACCATCATCATCATCTCTGTCCTCCCTTCTCTCTTTTTTCAGGAATGTTAACTATCACGGACTTCATCAACATTCTTAGACATCACTACAAATCTCCAATAGTATGCATCTCAACCAAAATTTCTCCTCCCTCCTCCCACCCATCATCTGTGCTCCATTCCCCGCAGGCTGGTATGGATGAGCTTGAGAACCAAACCATCCGCATGTGGAGGGAGTCTGAACAGAAGGTGGCAAGCCTCAATGCTGACCTTATACGTATTGACCCTATGCAGAGGTCAATTTGCATGCACCTTTGATGGTAAGTAATGCGTACCATCTTTCCTTCAGCTTGTTTGAAGCAGCCAAGATGCTTGTGGAGCACAAAATACACAGGCTGCCTGTGATTGACTCCAAGACAGGAAATGCTATCTACATTCTGACCCACAAAAGGTTACTACGCTTTCTCTACAATGAGGTGAGTATTTGGGAGGGGAGGGAAGGAGGGTGGGGGGAGACAGTCAGGAGGAGGTGTGTGGAGGTACTAACACATCAGAGGTGCCAGGTGTGTATTGTCCCTAGTACAAGGCTCTTCAGTACATCAGAGGTATCAGGTGTGTATTGTCCCTAGTACAAGGCTCTTCAGTACATCAGAGGTATCAGGTGTGTATTGTCCCTAGTACAAGGCTCTTCAGTACATCAGAGGTATCAGGTGTGTATTGTCCCTAGTACAAGGCTCTTGAGTACATCAGAGGTGCCAGGTGTGTATTGTCCCTAGTACAAGGCTCTTCAGTACATCAGAGGTATCAGGTGTGTATTGTCCCTAGTACAAGGCTCTTCAGTACATCAGAGGTATCAGGTGTGTATTGTCCCTAGTACAAGGCTCTTGAGTACATCAGAGGTGCCAGGTGTGTATTGTCCCTAGTACAAGGCTCTTGAGTACATCAGAGGTACCAGGTGTGTATTGTCCCTAGTACAAGGCTCTTCAGTACATCAGAGGTATCAGGTGTGTATTGTCCCTAGTACAAGGCTCTTGAGCACATCAGAGGTACCAGGTGTGTATTGTCCCTAGTACAAGGCTCTTGAGTACATCAGAGGTGCCAGGTGTGTATTGTCCCTAGTACAAGGCTCTTGAGTACATCAGGGGTATCAGGTGTGTATTGTCCCTAGTACAAGGCTCTTGAGTATATCAGAGGTACCAGGTGTGTATTGTCCCTAGTACAAGGCTCTTGAGCACATCAGGGGTATCAGGTGTGTATTGTCCCTAGTACAAGGCTCTTCAGTACATCAGAGGTACCAGGTGTGTATTGTCCCTAGTACAAGGCTCTTGAGCACATCAGGGGTATCAGGTGTGTATTGTCCCTAGTACAAGGCTCTTGAGTACATCAGAGGTATCAGGTGTGTATTGTCCCTAGTACAAGGCTCTTCAGTACATCAGGGTATCAGGTGTGTATTGTCCCTAGTACAAGGCTCTTGAGTACATCAGAGGTATCAGGTGTGTATTGTCCCTAGTACAAGGCTCTTGAGTACATCAGAGGTATCAGGTGTGTATTGTCCCTAGTACAAGGCTCTTCAGTACATCAGGGTATCAGGTGTGTATTGTCCCTAGTACAAGGCTCTTGAGTACATCAGAGGTATCAGGTGTGTATTGTCCCTAGTACAAGGCTCTTGAGCACATCAGGGGTATCAGGTGTGTATTGTCCCTAGTACGAGGCTCTTGAGTACATCAGAGGTATCAGGTGTGTATTGTCCCTAGTACAAGGCTCTTCAGTACATCAGAGGTGCCAGGTGTGTATTGTCCCTAGTACAAGGCTCTTCAGTACATCAGAGGTACCAGGTGTGTATTGTCCCTAGTACAAGGCTCTTCAGTACATCAGAGGTGCCAGGTGTGTATTGTCCCTAGTACAAGGCTCTTCAGTACATCAGAGGTGCCAGGTGTGTATTGTCCCTAGTACAAGGCTCTTCAGTACATCAGAGGTACCAGGTGTGTATTGTCCCTAGTACAAGGCTCTTCAGTACATCAGAGGTATCAGGTGTGTATTGTCCCTAGTACGAGGCTCTTCAGTACATCAGAGGTACCAGGTGTGTATTGTCCCTAGTACAAGGCTCTTCAGTACATCAGAGGTATCAGGTGTGTATTGTCCCTAGTACGAGGCTCTTCAGTACATCAGAGGTACCAGGTGTGTATTGTCCCTAGTACAAGGCTCTTCAGTACATCAGAGGTGCCAGGTGTGTATTGTCCCTAGTACAAGGCTCTTCAGTACATCAGAGGTGCCAGGTGTGTATTGTCCCTAGTACAAGGCTCTTCAGTACATCAGAGGTATCAGGTGTGTATTGTCCCTAGTACGAGGCTCTTCAGTACATCAGAGGTACCAGGTGTGTATTGTCCCTAGTACGAGGCTCTTCAGTACATCAGAGGTATCAGGTGTGTGTTGTCCCTAGTACAAGGCTCTTCAGTACATCAGGGGTGCCAGGTGTGTATTTGGTTTGTGTGGTTATGTAAAGGTCAAATGTTTTTGACCACAGTGGTAATAAATTGAGCAATTTGAGCTGGTGTTTAGTATTCTGGTTTACTGCAGTACATTGCCCACACTACTTGTATGCCTAACAAGTAAAAGCTCAGAGTTACACAACTTAATTGTTAAGTAGGGACAACTATGGTACTGGAGTGCATACACTCTGGTGGGGGACATGCACCCTGGTGCACTGATGGGGGGACATGCACCCTGGTGCACTGATGGGGGACATGCACCCTGGTACACTGATGGGGGACATGCACCCTGGTACACTGATGGGGGGACATGCACCCTGGTGCACTGATGGAGGACATGCACCCTGGTGCACTGATGGGGGACATGCACCCTGGTGCACTGATGGAGGACATGCACCCTGGTGCACTGATGGGGGGACATGCACCTTGATGCACTGATGGGGGACATGCACCCTGGTGCACTGATGGGGGACATGCACCCTGGTGCACTGATGGGGGACATGCACCCTGGTGCACTGATGGGGGACATGCACCCTGGTGCACTGATGGGGGACATGCACCCTGGTGCACTGATGGGGGGACATGCACCCTGGTGCATTGATGGGGGAACATGCACCCTGGTACACTGATGGGGGACATGCACCCTGGTGCACTGATGGGGGACATGCACCCTGGTGCACTGATGGGGGACATGCACCCTGGTACACTGATGGGGGACATGCACCCTGGTACACTGATGGGGGACATGCACCCTGGTGCACTGATGGGGGACATGCACCCTGGTGCACTGATGGGGGACATGCACCCTGGTGCACTGATGGGGACATGCACCCTGGTGCACTGATGGGGGGACATGCACCCTGGTGCACTGATGGGGGACATGCACCCTGGTACACTGATGGGGGACATGCACCCTGGTACACTGATGGGGGACATGCACCCTGGTGCACTGATGGGGGACATGCACCCTGGTGCACTGATGGAGGACATGCACCCTGGTGCACTGATGGGGGGACATGCACCCTGGTGCACTGATGGGGGACATGCACCCTGGTACACTGATGGGGACATGTACCCTGATGCACTGATGGGGACATGCACCCTGGTACACTGATGGAGGACATGCACCCTGGTGCACTGATGGGGACATGCACCCTGGTACACTGATGGGGGACATGCACCTTGATGCACTGATGGGGGACATGCACCCTGGTACACTGATGGGGGACATGCACCCTGGTGCACTGATGGGGGACATGCACCCTGGTGCACTGATGGGGGACATGCACCCTGGTACACTGATGGGGGACATGCACCCTGGTGCACTGATGGGGGACATGCACCCTGGTGCACTGATGAGGGACATGCACCCTGGTGCACTGATGGGGATGCACCCTGGTACACTGATGGGGGACATGCACCCTGGTGCACTGATGGGGGACATGCACCCTGGTGCACTGATGAGGGACATGCACCCTGGTACACTGATGGGGGACATGCACCCTGGTGCACTGATGGGGGACATGCACCCTGGTACACTGATGGGGGACATGCACCCTGATGCACTGATGGGGACGTGCACCCTGGTACACTGATGGGGGACATGCACCCTGGTGCACTGATGGGGGACATGCACCCTGGTGCACTGATGGAGGACATGCACCCTGGTGCACTGACGGGGGACATGCACCCTGGTGCACTGATGGGGGACATGCACCCTGGTGCACTGATGAGGGACATGCACCCTGGTGCACTGATGGGGGACATGCACCCTGGTGCACTGATGGGGGACATGCACCCTGGTACACTGATGGGGGACATGCACCCTGGTGCACTGATGGAGGACATGCACCCTGGTGCACTGACGGGGGACATGCACCCTGGTGCACTGATGGGGGACATGCACCCTGGTACACTGATGGGGAACATGCACCCTGATGCACTGATGGGGACGTGCACCCTGGTACACTGATGGGGGACATGCACCCTGGTGCACTGATGGGGGACATGCACCCTGATGCACTGATGGGGGGACATGCACCCTGGTACACTGATGGAGGCAGATATGTACTCTTTCCTTCTGTCCTTTGTGTATTATCACATTCTGAGTAGTTGAGCATTGTCATTTAAGCAGTACAGTGTAATAGCATTTCCATATTGACGTCCAGTCAAATTAATGGTCAAAAATATTGTATGATTGTAAAGTTAAAGTTCAGTGCAACAATATGCTTCAGTCTCAGTGTAGAGCTTGTATGTGTGCTTGTATATTTACTGGTCACACTTTAAATGGCCTTCTATAAATAAGCCACTGCAAGTACTAAATAGGTCCTTCTTTCATGTGCATCAACCAATTCAAATTTACTACCTCTCTTTGTGACGGATGTATGATTGTGAAGCTGTGTCAATTTGATCTTTTCACATGTAGTTATGTGAAATAAGTCCTGCCTTCTTTATAGTGTATGCGTATAGCAAGCAATGCATTAACATAAGTTGGATGCATCATCAAATAAATTGGTAACTTCATTACACTATCCAACCAAGATTGTACCGGTAGTTGGTCAGTCATTATTGTAAAATACGTGGAAAATATCTGATGTCATCGTGTAGGGAGTATGAGTAGATGTGTGAATAAGGGTGTGGGTAGGGGTTCTAAACAAACTGTTACAGTTCTGCATATCATTGTGTGTGTGTGTGTGTGTGTGTGTGTGTACAGGTGATGAGCTCTGAACCCAACCAGCCTTCGTTTGTGCACTCTACCCTCGGGGAGCTTGGTATTGGTACATATGCCAACATAGCCACTGCCTCTCCGGACACTCCCATCATAGTTGCCCTTAACATGTTCCACGAGAAGAGGGTCTCTGCCCTTCCCATTGTGGATGTCTCTGGTAAGTGGATTTGTGGTTGCCAGAAGGTGACCTTTTTATTCATCTGCTTTTGCAGGCAAGGTGGTGGACATATATGCCAAATATGATGTCATTGTAAGCTAAAGACTTGAGAGAATAAAATTTTGGCTGGTGTTGCTAAAGGGTTAAAATGGGCCAAGGATTAAAGGAGGTTAAAAGGGTTAAGAGATTAAAAGCAATATCCAAGTTAGTTAACTGATGTATTGTTCTTCTATTGAGAACTTGGCTGTTGAAAGAACGTATGGGAACCTGGATGTGACACTCAAGGAAGCACTGCAACACAGGGCTGAGGTGGGCATTATTTAGAGCAATTGTTTTGCCCGGTGACTGTCTGACAACTGACTGACTTGACTGACAGGGTTTTGAAGGGGTGCACACTTGTTTGGCATCTGAATCTTTCTACACCATCTTGAGAAGGATAATAGCTAGAAAGGTAAGATGAGGGGGACATTGCTGGGTCAAAGGACACTATTGTCTGTCTCAGTTAATAAGAGAGTTAGGAAAATAATATACATTTACACTTATTACTAACTCTCAATTCAAATAAGTATTGTGGTTTGTGGCATAGAATGATAATTGGACTGAAGCATACAACTAAACAATGGACATAAACTCCTCCAAAAACGGGTAGTATCGCGAAATGTGTACATAATGTTCTCAAAGCTATAACTCAGCAATAGCTTATTGAAACGGAAACAAAAAGAAGGCAGGAGTAACACCATTACGTTTGAATATGGATTTCAATTTTGAAGCTTTGGGGATAAAGGAATCATGAGTTACATGTGTTTGTTGTTTGTAGGTATTAAATTCAAATATCTATATCTGTCAGAGAAAATTTTATATCTCCAGTATCTAGCATGCCTTGGACCAACTAAAAATGCTGTTTAGTGCAAAATGACAGATTTATATGAGTATGAGTTGGTGTGAGACTATCACATACCACTGATAAGATACAAAGCTCCAAAGTAGCAGTACACAACTCTCTTAGTACTTGAGACAGAACAATAATAGTTAAGACGGTACAATTTTCCATCTTGATTGTGTCAGTCACCGCCTCCACTTTGCATGTGACCACCACCTCCCATGTGACCACCACCTCCCATGTGACCTCCACCTTGCATGTGACCACCACCTCCTCCCACATGCTATTGGAAATACATGTATAGCACATAACCATACTGAAGATATTGTGTGTTAATAGCTTATCAAGTACTTTTGTTATCTGAATTGTTCACACTTATGTTCAGCTGCATTCTGCACAATTATGGGGGGGGGGGGGGGAAGGAATTTTGTGGCATTTAACCGTTAACGTCGGAATATTTTTGTCTAGTAAAGTATAGAGTTGTCCAAAGCAGCAGAGGAATCTTAGGTAGCTGTAAGGGGTTTCAACAATATAATCTGATGCCATGAACATGAGTCACTTCAAATTGGTATAATTTTACATAGGGTCTGGAAGAATACATTGGTAACGGTAAGCACATCTTTGACGCAGATGTGCGTATCTCGGCGGTAATCGGTTAAAATAGTTATATTGATATACTATAATGGCATGTGTGTACAACATGTACTGCTATTAAACCTTGTTCCCTCACTCCCTTATAGGTGCATAGACTGGTGGTTGTGGATGAACAGCAGAGAGTTAAAGGTGTCATCTCTCTGTCTGACATCTTGAAGTTCCTAGTTCTCACACCACACACCTATTGACTGATGTTACATATTTTTTAAAGCATCTCTCTGCCTCAGACAATGCACTATTTGATGTGTGTTACTACATGTTTGATCATTGCAGTACAGAACTAATGTCATCGTGGTATGGGATAGATAGGGTTGTGATGGATGGGGGAGGGTTTAATGGGATGGGAGTGGTGGTACTTATTAGCAACCTTTCCTAGCTATCTAATTGTGAACTTATTAACTTCTTTTAGTTTTGTTAAAAGGGACTTCTGCTAGTATAGAGAATTTTTATTGCTTTCAGAAATGCTACTGGCTCAATAGGAGCTTGCTTTCGGGCCACTTTTTCAAGTCCTTTCGCTACGTGTTTCTTTGGGCCTGTGGTTCAGAAACCTGCATACGTTTTGCATTACAGCTGTTCATCCTTGCAAACAGCTCTAATAGAAACAATACTGGATGAAGTGGACAAGGAGATAGGAACTGTTCAATTGACACTAAGGAACTATCATAAATTCACAACTGATCAGTTCAATCTTTTATTGTACCAAAATATCTCTTGTCCTATGTTGTGTCGTGTCGATCTGAATTTTTTTTTTTTTTGACAGCCAGGATATTAGTGATGTATACAAATATACGCAAGGACAAGTGTGTGTGTGTATGTGTGTGTGTGCATTTTTTGGGGGGAGAGAGGAATGGATCCCTGTACTAGTCTGAGGGCCTGACTGATCTGCAAAATATTCTTCTCTATTGTAAACAGGTTCAGATGTGTGTGTATACGATTGAAAGCCAATAGCGGTGTAGAAGAAATAAACAAAGCAAGTTGAGTAAAATGAAACAATTAAGAGCGTTTTCATGCTTTAATTAATAGAATTCATTGTTAATGAAAACACATATGTCTTTTTCATAAAAGACAGCAAATTGTTTCTGATATGCGTATATACTGTCCTTAAAAAAGTATAGGAGCCTGTATACCAAGATGGCGGAACATCGGATCCCCAGTGAAAAAACGCGTCAAATCTTTAAGAATGATATTACACAGGATATATTTGATTTACTTCCGATTTGAAATCAAATGAAGATTCTTTTTAATCACATGAATGATTGTGTGCATGTATAATTTATCCGTTTATGATTCTACACAGTTTTTGGCGAATTTACTGCAGACTTGGAACAGATTTTTCCACTCGATTATTGCAGGCAACAAATCCTCATTTGGTTGTGCGCCAATCTTACACGATAAGCTTCAGATTTGGAATCAATGAATGAATTGTTTTAATTTAATTAATAGATGATTTTGTCAGACATTTAATATTTTCAGCCCAGCATTAACTTCTGAAAATACCCTGGATATCCATTTACATGTCTGACAGATTGCAATATGATGATTTCTTTTCACGCATCAGGGTAATTTTAAGCATGCAAGGGCATAAAATTATGTTAAACTTTACTATCAGAAAGCTTGAATTAGAATCCACAGTTGCATTTGCAGTTGTCGAAGTTATTTCTGAAACTTTGCACACTGAAATCATCCGATGTGTTTGTATCATTGGGTACGAATGGACATACCGTCACTTGCACTCAGAACAATCACGTTTTTAAGTTCAGCTGGAGCAATGCATTTTTAAACTGTGCAACACAAGACATCAATCATCACACACGTTTGTTGCGTCCAATGGCACCAAGGGCTTCAGCCAGCTTGCCTTCAGCGGCAAAGTGTATCCTTATCTGTCTGAAGACACGTGCGGAGACATCCACCAATGGACGAAACAGGGCACGAAGTGGTACGGTTACCAGGGGCATAACCCCATAAATCCAGAGGAGCCATATTTTCATGACAGGACCCCAAAGCCATGTGTATGTGAATGCAGTGACAGCATTGATCAGGGCCCAGAATATAGTGAGGGGGAACCCCACCAAAATGACCAGAAAGTGGTAGAACACCAGCTTGATATACTTGTACATGACACTGTAGACTTTGGAGATGGGCTCTAACAACCTAGTGCTTTTGTGCTCTCGAAAGCAGTCTTCAAACTCCAGCTGCATATGAGGGTAGAGTGTACAAACTGACAACTTTGCCGAATGAAAGAAAGCCTACATAATACACACAGTGACATCGCTCTGACAACATTGCTTATCGTTGCCATCTTTCTCCTATGCTCAGAGTGCAGTATAAGTACACTAGTAATAACTATATTAACTTTTCCTACCGATTAATTACTCACCTACACGTACTAGTACGTGTACGTACCTTCAGATGTTCCACTGGGATTTTGCCCGCCTCTGAGTCCGCTTCGCACGTAGTGTCGTCCTCCCTCTCCTCCCTATCGGAGGGGCCCGACGAAGGCACCGGATGCTGAAGGTTCTGGTAGCCTGTTGGTCCCAGCTGCTGCGGCGCTGCCTGGTAGCCTGTTGGGTAGGCTGCATCGTAGGGCATAGGGGGGCCTTCGGTTAGTCCGCCATACTGTTTGGGAGCTGCGTCTGAGTAGGCCATCTTTGTGCAGTATATAAACCTCTAAAGTTTATATACACAGCCCAAAACTTTGAGCTGGCTATACGGAGCTGAACTATATATGGAACGGAATGTAAACATACCAGACAGATGTGAACATACTATACACCAGATCGAAATGCAATTGTACATCCTGAATAATGATATGCACACGGAGCCATACCACAGAAGGGACTGCGTTGATCCTTATTAAAGTACGTGCAGCCCCACGCCACAGAAGGCGTGTTGCATTGATGCACGTGAACCAGGGGGTCTGCGTTAATCATTAAATTATTAAAGCACGTGCAGCCACGCCACAGAACACGGGGGTTACGTTATAAAAGGTGGACAATAACCTACGCCTGCAATGAATTGCTAATTACCTAGCAACGACACCATTAAGTCCTTAGTTACCACATGCCTTTGTTCACGGCTTCGCACTTTGTTACTGCTTCACGTGGCACTTATAACAAGGATAAGGTTAGTATTAGCATTCCATGCTCTACCAAAAGATGTCAACAACTTGGTACAACAGTTTCTTAGCGCTCGGATTTGTTGCTGGAGACTCGCCTATACGATTGCGGTAGGGTTCAGAAAAGGTCTTGGGCTGAACTATCCGCCAGAGGGAACGGCTAAACCTTTTGTGTGCACTTCATAGACAAGGCGAGCTACAATATTTTTGTATTTTCTTAGATGGCCATTGCTTTAGTGGCTTGATAAACCACTCGCGAAAGCCCTGTAAAATGCCGCCATGTTATACATTTAATTAATAATGGTACGGTGTGCTCATGACGGACCAGTTTTTTTTTTTCCTTTTGGCTTGTGGAGGTCGAAGGGACCGTAATTGTGGGGACAAGTTCAGAAAATGCTCCTGCATGACTCTTTTGAGCCTTTCCACCTTGTTTGGAATCCATCCTCACCTTCAAACTTCACACTATATCACTTGTCCTGGGTTTACCAACTTTGCTCTCTGCTAGCTGGTCAGCACCCATACCGGAATCATCACTGGATACACTGTGAATGCAGCTGTCAGTCATCATCAGAGAATTAAACTGTGCATGGATAACTTCAGCCCCTTGCTCGCCCATACTGCCAAAACCCATTTTGGTTGCCTCTACTAGTTCTGTAGCATGATCCTTAAGCAGGTGCATTTTCACTGTTCAATGTACTGTTGGAAAGGCTGCAGTGAAAGCATCCATAAATTCCCTGATTGATAGGTCTGTGTATAAAATGTAATAAATGCACTTTAGATACATAAGGAATTACCTAGGCGAGTGTTATCTTCTTTTTTTGACATGTGTACAGGTGATGGCACGTTGAAAACTTAGTAACCAATGTGGTGAACTTCTCACACCGTTGCATTCTCCATAAGGGCTGGGCATTGTTCAGCAGTTTTTTACACTGAAGAGTACCGAGTTGCTATGTTTGATGGCTGCAACAGTAAGAAATGGAGATTTTGATACAGGTTTGTATAAATTACTACCTGTAGTGCTCTGTTGACATGATTTCCAATGAATGCCCCCCATCTCGTTTGCATGTCATGCATTTCAACAGTACATCGTGCAGCAACCTTAGTATCATCTGTGATGCTGGTTTGATGGTCTCTGGTGTCAGTTGATGTGGTGGAGAACAGAAAGGGCAGAACGTCTGTGCAGAAGCTGTTAATTGCGGTACCAAACATCCTGTACACACCAGAGTATCACATGACAGCTGTATTGGTTGATCAAGAGTCTTCTGGCATATGGCACATAACAGCATTTCAGCAACAGAAGGACTTGGTTGGCAGATACTGCTGGATGTTCGTTGGAAGAGATGAGTTTTTGTGGGGCAATCTGCTCAATGTGTTGGATAAGGTTCTTGGTTTGTGCTATCTCCATGGATTGTTTTGCAGGATACCTGCTTATCTTTGTCCAGCAACATTATCTGTATGATGTGCACTCCTGCATATGAATATATATATGGATGTGTAAAGTGTTTGGCTGGTGATGGGGTTACAATGTTTACCTTGCAATTGTTGGCAGCATGCTTAGACCAGTCATAAACCTTTACCATGCATCTTGAAACCAAGTTAGCTTCTATTGCCTTAACAGCATGATCCATTGATTGGTAACATGGCCTACAGAAAGTATTTGGGAGACTCATTTGCAGGTCGTTGGTGATATCAATGCCAAAGGCCCTTTGCAAATCGACTGCATGCGGAGCGCAGTCAAATACACGTTTAGCCTTCACTATTCCCTTTGCTTTCTTTATCTTGAAACCACAAACTCTGCAATGACTGCTCAGATCGCATAACAGGTCACCTTGCATCCTTGATTTGTGTGGGCACACCGTTCAAATTGTTCGTGTGGTTTGATGGCATAAAAGAGAGGTCAAGAAAGCAATGGCCACAAAAAAAAAACATGCGTAAGAGATTGTACCTGGACCACTGAATGTATGCTAATAAAGACAGCTCGAACCCTCTGGCGGATTGGAAGCAAAAGGCCTCTCCAAGTAAGTCACCAAAATGGCTGTCTTTACGGTACACCAATGCGCGGGACTTCTGATTTATCAAGAGGGTACTTTTTTATGCGGATTTGAATTAGTTTATGATCGCACTACTTTGTGAATAGGTTCATATAATTCTTTTGGTATTTGGTCGTTGTGCGAAAGAACTATAAGCATGGAAAGACAGCCGTTTTTTTTCGACGAAAATATGAATGTACAATTACGTATACCGCAATAGAACTATACGTTCTAATTATACAACTTAATGTCCGCGTCTGGACCACCGTGAGAAAGCACTATAAAAAACTATGACACTGCAATATTAATGGTGTCACCAACATACAAGCCCTCCTACACATACACACACATCTAAAAGTGTAGCACTGTTGTCCATGTGCTGCTGCACAACAATGTCCAAAGTCAATCATCACACACTTTTGTTGCGTCCAATGGCACCAAGGGCTTCAGCCAGCTTGCCTTCAGCGGCAAAGTGTATCCTTATCTGTCTGAAGACACGTGCGGCGACATCCACCAATGGACGAAACAGGGCACGAAGTGGTGCAGTTACCAGGGGAATAACCCCATAAATCCAGAGGAGCCATATTTTCATGACAGGACCCCAAAGCCATGTGTATGTGAATGCAGTGACAGCATTGATCAGGGCCCAGAGTATAGTGAGGGGGAACCCCACCAAAATGACCAGAAAGTGGTAGAACACCAGCTTTATATACTTGTACATGACACTGTAGACTTTGTAGATCGGCTCAAACAACCTAGTGCTTTTGTGCTCTCGAAAGCAGTCTTCAAACTCCAGCTGAATGTAAAGGGTAGAGTGGATGAACTGCTGCATACAGACAACTGCTCACTGTAACATCCCCCTCACCTGATGTAATCACTACTCAGGTTAGAAGGGAACTATACAATTTATATTTACATAACGAAGACCGTCTTCACAACATACGGTACACAAAATGACTAAAGTCAATGAAAAGTGGTTGGCTGAAATGTATCAAAGATACACATCACTGCACACAACAATGGACAAAAATATGTATTGAACTAAGAAAAGAACCAATGCATTGAGATGGGACACCAAACACTCTTTGCTGTGAGTCTCGCACATTTTATTTAATGATTACATGGAGGCCAACATTAAACTTTAACACACTCTTGGAGTCAGGGAATCTATATGCAATTAAAATAATACTCGTACCAGCACTGTATGTACCGAGGGCAGATTCAAGGAGGGAGGGGATCTTTCTAAAGTTCCCCTTGGGCCCAATTATGTCACATGCGGCACAAGTGGTCCTCACAGAAATGAAGCATTCGAGCGGTGTGTGCTACAGGAAGTGAGCAAATTGAAAAGATGTAATATTGGCATATACCCCGGATCCTTTTTGATTGGAAAATTATCTACTAAAATGCGTTGTTCTATGGGTCCGCCCCAGACCAAATCTGATGTACTTTAATATATACCCCTTGCTCCCCTTTGCCGAAGAAAAAATAGCCTACATTAATAATACATGTAGTGACATCACTCTGACAACGTTGCCATCTTTCTCCTATGCTCATAGTGCAGTATTAGTATACTAGTAATAATGCGCCTATCATTTTTACGTGAGACCCCCCCCCCCCCCCCCCTTGGAGGGATTTGACCTTTATTAAAGCAAACCGCCCCTGGTTGGGGGTTAATTGTCTTCGCTACTATGTCAAATCTGTGGCCCAGTAATGATATTCACGCGTCAAATCGCCCGGGGAGGGGGGGGGGTCGTAACAACGATAATAGGTGCATAACTACATTAATTTTTCCTACTACTGTTCTTGAATTATAATTACTCACCTGCGCGTAATACGTACCTTCAGATGTTCCACTGGGATTTTGCCCGCCTCTGAGTCCGCTTCGCACGTAGTGTCGTCCTCCCTCTCCTCCCTATTGGAGGGGCTTGAAGAAGGCACCGGATGCTGAAGGTTCTGGTAGCCTGTTGGTCCCAGCTGCTGCGGCGCTGCCTGGTAGCCTGTTGGGTAGGCTGCATCGTAGGGCATAGGGGGGCCTTCGGTTAGTCCGCCATACTGTTTGGGAGCTGCGTCTGAGTAGGCCATCTTTGTGCAGTAAATAACTTAAGGTGTATACCTCTATGAATATATTAAAATCACATGTTCAGTGTGATGAGTGGGCACGTCTCCGCACGAAGCCGTAAGAAGCCCTGTGATGGGGAACCTTTCCTCGCATACAGCTGCAAGTGCAGGAGTTTCTTGTTTGCGTATTCTCTGACGTTGTGTTGCATGGTCGCAATGAGAAGCTGGTTGGAGGAGGAGGAGGAGGAGGAGGAGGAGGAGGAGGAGGAGGAGGAGGAGGAGGAGGTGGTGGTGGTGGAGGAGGAGGAGGAGGAGGAGGAGGTGGTGGAGGAGGAGGAGGAGGAGGAGGAGGAGGTGGTGGAGGAGGAGGAGGAGGAGGAGGAGGAGGAGGAGGAGAGTGGAGGATGTTTTCATCACTCTACTGCCTGTATTCATGCATTGCTGCCCACTCAAACAACACCACAGTACATGACAAGCCATGATGGTGCAGATGGCAGATGCTCTAGCATGAGATGCTGACTGAAGAAGAACTATGGAGATGCACTGTTGATGCTTGTCAGGTAACTTGCACCATTTGTAGTTATGTCAAAATGGTCACACATAGCTCTCAGAAAAGAGCGCCATCAAATGGAGGCATTACATGAAGGCTAAAACAGGTGACGTGAGGATCACAGACCCTTGCCTTAAGGTTCTGTGGAGGTGTGGGAACAAAGATGTGTGTGTGTGATGGTGTGCAGGTCTACCTCCAATTGAAGACCATTTCCATCACTTGAGCTTGCACATTTATGTTCAAATATTGATTACAACTTACGTAATGTATTATATGCCATTAAATATTTTATGTACTTGTGTTGCAGAGTATATTGTTCATTAGTTTATATAATAATTATGTGCTTGTTCTATGATATTATATTGGTTTATATGCCCAAACATCCTCATCACACTTGCTGTCATTGGCAAGGTGTTTCCTTTTCTCATGTTGCTGGCGAAAAACCTGCTTCATTCCAAATTGTGATACAAACACACCAGTTACAAAGAACAGACACATAAGTTTAGCTAGAATTTTATTTATTTATTTTTTTAAAGACGCATAAAGTTAGTCAGCCTTTGTGTGAACAGCAGCGCTTGCGTTGAGGTTACTGCGTAGACGAATCTGGCGGAAAAACCGCGCTGACACGTCTATGAAGGGCAGGTAGACGCTCTTCAAGAAGGCCAACACGAGAGGGACACAGGCGTACAGCCACATGAGGACCACCTTGAGGACGGGGCCCCAAATCCACGTATAGACGAACGCACTGACAGCAATAATGATCCCCCAGATCACCGCTATAGGCAGACCGAGGATGATAACAAGAAAGTTGTAGACAAAGAGCTTGATGTAAGTGTACACGACATCGTAGAACTTGTAAATCGCCGGGTGTGTACGGATACTCTTGTGTTCACGAAAGCAGTCTTGGAATTCTAGCTAATAAATAAAGAAGATTCACCGTACTGTTAATAAGGGATACAGGTACATGTACCTGAAGGTAATCCACTTTACTAGCAGCAACCTCCTCCGCCTCCAACTCCTCCTCGTCTCCAGCTGATGCTCCCGCTACAGGCCCGCTACCTCGCTGGTCTGTGTGCGCAGTCGATGGGTGTTCCTGGCTTGTCTGGTAGTTAGGGACCGTATCTAGAAGTTCTTCATAGGGAACCGGAGTGACAGATGTAAACTCGGCCATCCTTGGGCTTTATCTAGGTACACACGGTTGGGTTTCCGCCCTCCGATGAATAAATTACAGAACATTTATCCGCAACAACATTTTATAAACGCGCTAACCTACAGCTGATCCAAACCATCGGATGGCTACGATGCCGCCTGTCCTTCTCTCTCCTCCGCTCATCCATCTAATGCATCCGAGGAGCCGTTCATCAAAGGGGTATGACCCCGCGGTGTCCCTCTCTCAGTAGACCTAGTGCACAGTGAGTCGACTCACTCTAGGTTCAATCATAGGTATTATAATATCAGAAGTCAACCTGTAATTAAGTTGCTAGTGATATGATGTCATTTAACTTTAACTTCTCACTGCATAGTACTTAGTTACATCACACGTGACATTAAACGATTATTGGGGTCGAGGCAGCGAAAAGGGACCTACATTTATAAAAATTTTCCAGGAAGGAACATCAAAGTTGACGCGTGCAATTATAATGTACACATAAATTAAAAATACAGACCACTGTAGCTCCGTGATGGACAGACAGATAATATATAGACGGGCTAATTTCCAGTATGTAAGAAAGAAGTTGTGAAGGACATAGGTGTGACCTCGATCCCATAACTCCATTTATATATAGACCTTATGCACCAAACCGTGAACTCATAAATTGGAATAGGGTTAACGGTGGCATGGCCCGATGAAGCATACCGTTTATCCAAATCAACGCATTAATATGACTTCATCATTTTGTGCATGAGGTCTATTAATGCATGCACCTCGGGACATCATGAGGTCTATTATATTAACTCAGTACCCTATCCATAGAACTAATAGTAGGTGCTGAGCAGAGCAGCATACACGGCACCGGCCTTAGGACGTTCAAGTTCTGGCGTACGACGTAACCGAAGTGCTCTAAAACTACTAGTAGTGAACGGGGTAGCATAAGCTACACACGTGACGGACAGACCGGTAGCAATGGCATATATGTATAACGGGACATGTCCCCCGGTCTTATTGTATGTCCGTCATACATATCTGGACATAGGAAACACGCAGTATTACCGTTACCAAGCAGCCGTAGTTGCACTCTAATTAGTGCCTCAACTTTTAATCTCTCCACTATTGTAAAGAAACAAATCCTTTAAATATTAAGTATAATATTATATTCAAACATGGATAAACTCGTGAGTCAGAAGTGTGCATAAAGAGATGGTGTCAAATGAGGTCCGCCACATTCATAGGCATTTCTTCAATCTGCGTGTCATAGAATTGTTCTATGTCCTTCAGCATACGCTCATCTTCCCTAGTAATGAAATTGATGGCAACTCCTTTGCGACCAAACCTGCCACCTCGTCCGATCCTTAACAGTGGGTGAAAGTTCAAAGACAACATTGCATTCACTTGTTAAGTACCTGTGAATATAGTTCTCTCTGTTGGCAGGGAGATCATAGTTGATGACTAGAGAAACCTGCTGGACATCAATCCCACGTGCCTGAATGGAGAAGACAGGGAGAGTAGCTTACAACATCACAACCAACAGCACTATCATGCTAACCAATAGATCAGTGGTGATGAGCACACGTGAAGAACCAGATCTGAACTCCCTCATAATGACGTCTCGGTCTTTTTGTTCCATGTCTCCATGCTTAAAAACAGTAGTGGTTTGGGTAGGCAGAGTGAACACACACCAACAGCCCC
Organism: Eunapius fragilis; assembly: GCA_963681505.1. Classification (NCBI taxonomy): domain Eukaryota; kingdom Metazoa; phylum Porifera; class Demospongiae; order Spongillida; family Spongillidae; genus Eunapius; species Eunapius fragilis. The sequence goes on from OY811985.1 coordinate 780,931, forward strand.
CCCCCCCCCCCAAAATAGGAAAACATACCATAGATGAAACAGTGAAGTCTCTAGCATGCATCTTTTCAGTTAGCCAATCAACTTTGCGACGAGTGTTGACAAAGATCACAGCCTGCGTGATCGTAAGTGTCTCATACAGATCACATAAGGTGTCCAACTTCCACTCCTGGACAGGATGGGGGGCATCAACAATTACAACACAAGAACAAAGAACATCTAAAGCATTACCTCTTTTTCGACTTGTACATAGAACTGTCGTATTCCTTCAAGAGTCAGAGCCTCTTTCTTGACAAGGATGCGTATTGGTTCACGCATGAACTTTTTAGTCACCTCAAGGACATCTTCAGGCATAGTGGCCGACAGCAGTACTACCTAAAAGTAAAGAGCATTATAACGACAGGAAAGCAATATTTCCTTTCCTAACTCCCACAAGCACCACACCTAGTAAACTAGTTAGGGATTTCACCTGGATATTTGAAGGCAGCTTTCTGAACACATCGTATATTTGGTCCTTGAAGCCTCTTGACAGCATTTCATCAGCCTCATCCAGTACAAACATTTTGATCCCCTTAGGATCTGGTGATAGCATTATCACAACATCATAAAACTAACATCCTCCCCCCTCCCCTTCAACATACCAAAAGCCTTTCTGTTTATCATATCAAATACACGACCTGGTGTTCCAACGACGACATGCTGCCCTTGTTCCAACTTGGTCATGTCTGCCTTGATGTTGGTACCTCCAATGCACGCATGGCAGTGTGCATCCATGTAGTCTCCCAGAGCAATCACCACTTTCTGGATCTAGTTATTAAGTCAGAGAGAACATACAATGCATCAGCGACCCACGTAATAACATTGTAATGTTTAAACCTGCTGGGCCAGCTCTCTGGTAGGTGCCAGTACCAAGGCCTGACAGTACTGCTTCGAGACGTCTATCTTCTGCAGTATGGCGATAGCAAAGGTCGCCGTCTTTCCAGTACCGGACTGGGCCTGTGCAATGACGTCATGGCCTGTGGAATGGGCAGCCGGAGGTTAACACACACGCAACGGCCTTGTCGCACCTTTGATGCATGGTATGATGGCTCGCTGCTGGATTGCTGACGGCTTCTCAAAACTAAACGAGGGCAGGAACGTATACAGGATTGAAACAATAAAAATCGCACCCACTGTTCTATTTACCCGTATGCGTATACACCTCTAAGCAGCTCTTCTTTCAGATCCATGTGGTCAAACTTTTCCACCACTTGGTCCCAATTGGTCTGTGTTCGAAGCCACACATTACAAAATGACACGCTCCCTTTCAAGATACACTAGTGCACAACGACCATACGCCCTTTTCCCCTCTCCGCGTTCGTGCACAAATGCCCCACACATGTGCGTTCGCCACTCAATACCGTGTGCAAGTAACGAATTTCAGCTTGCTCCCATCCAACGTACCTCAATATCCCCGTTGGGGTCCATACCGGGGGGACCGTCATCGCTATAGAAGTAAAAATCTGCTCAATAAACATATCGGCCTCCGCTCGTTGTTACGATGTGTAAAACACCCGCTACTTGCGGTACAAAACAAGCCCACTTACCGCCTGTCATCACCGTCGTGAGCCATGTTGAGGAAAAAGGACGTGCACGCCACACACTTGCGCAATTATTGCGCATGCGCGACAGCGGAGGCATGGAGTTGAAAGAGGAGGGGTCTCAGCTGCAAGCCTCAGAGAAGGCTTTTCGGCTCGCGGATGAGGAGGGGAAAGGTTACCTAACCAAGGAAGACTATAAAGCAGCAGTTATTTCCCTCTTTGGCTACAAGCCGTCTAACTATGAGGTGGAAGAGGTGTGGAACAAACACTGTCCTAATTCTAGCGTAGGATTAGTTAAGAAAGGTTTTATTGATTTGATGACGAGCAGACTTAAATCCCAGGATACAGACGATCTTATTCGTCAGATCTTTGTTAGCTTTGATCGACAGAGCCGGGGGTTCATCTCACTTCAAGACTGCAAAGACGCGTTCCGGCAAATCACGCCTCACATTGGAGAACGCAGGATCGAGACAGTCTTCGGCGAAGTAGATAGCAACATGGACGGTAGAGTCAGCTATCGCGACTTCGAGATCATGGTGAAGCACATGAAACAATGACATAGGTTGTATCCGTCGGTTTTAATAAAATTAACACGGCCTTTTTATACGACACAGTACGATGTACACATAAACCCCACCTCCCTTCTTTGGTGTTATTTGTTTGCCGAACGCTATGCCATAACCGTTGCGTTGTTCCCATCCACCTTCTCAGCAGGTACTGGTACCGAACTGTCCTGATCAGTAGCGTGCACCACTCCTCCGTGGGATGGGGGCGTGGCCTGTGCCCCTTCACCGCCAGTTGGGGCCGCCGCGGGAACCTGGCCGTTCGCTGTACCGTAATTTCTCCCGTTCTCGACAGTGGCATCTCCGTTAATCAGTAGGCTGGCGCTCTCTGTCTGTACATTCGGTCGCTGGTGACTCCGCCTATTTTCGCTGATGCTAGCTTTGCACAGAGGACACACGCGGTTCCACTTGTGCAGCCACTCATCAATACACCGGGGGTGGTACACTGATTACATTAGAATACATCTGTATTTGAGTTGACCGTTTTAATAGGCAGAGTGCACTCACCGTGTTCGCATGGTAGAACACGAAGGCTTTCATTCTCCTTGAAGGCCTCCAGACAGATAGAACACGTGTCGCACGTCTCCTTGTCCGAGTGATACTTCCTCTTGGGCAGCCGTCTAACAGACCACAATGAGACCCTTCTGTTGACCCAGCGGTGTACCCCTAAACGACACTATGGGGACGAAATGAGAATTGCTAAGGTGGGGGGAGAGAGGGCAATAGGTTTCCACTGCTATAGGTCTTGAGTGTGTGTAGAGGGTCTGAGTGTGTGTAGAGGGTCTGTGTGTGTGTAGAGGCTATAGGTCTGAGTGTGTGTAGAGGGTCATAGTAGCCAAGTGCATGTGCAACTTACACACATTGTGCAGCAGAAGACAATAACTGACAGGACAATGGCAGAAAGAAGCAAGGCAGAGAATATCAAAAAGTAATGCTGGTAGGACAATATGTCTCCCTGCAATGTGACATAGGTCGAGCTATGGGGAACCAAAGTGATCTGAATGATGGCAAAGCACAAGACACATATATCTGTGCATTACCTGAGTGTGTCGCTACTAGCTGGACATCCTACTGATTAACATCCACTATCCAAGGCTACCTACATCCTCACCCTCACCCCCCCGCCCCCCCCCCCCCCCCCCAAAAAAAAAAAACACAACTCAGGGACCACTGCGTCTACCTTAACAGTACAATTGAAATACTCAGGCAAAACAGAGAATTGAAGTGTCAGCACCTCAACCCACCCATGACTGCTATGTAGACCCAATGCTAATATTGTACGTGCATAAACTTGAGTTCTAAATCATAATACAACGACAATCTTATCCCAGAGTGTGGGCTACTTACTTAACGCCTGCATAGCGCTTCAAATAGTTTCCAAAGTCCTGGAATGCGAGAACACAAGAACAAATACCCCCCATTCATACCAGCTGGTTCGCGTACAAATGTTCTCACCTACCCCGTGTTTCACCAGCGCTATTGCGATGCCGCCAGTATCGGACTGAAACCCTCTGTAGTTATCTGACAGTCCTATGACGCCCGTAAAGCCGGCGTTAAGAAGTGCGGTTTGCTGGGTGACGCGGTATTAAAAATCCCGAGCGTAATCTGAGTTGTAAAGGATCAGGGACAGAGCTTACCAGTCCTATCTGCGACGTACAGTTATCATAGTCCTCAATAAGGGCGATGTAGCCGTATGTGGAGTCGTTGATGGGGCGGAAACCGCGGCATTCTTCATCTTGTCTCAACAACGATGGATACACAAGGTATCCCTGGGGGAAACGATAACCAAAACTAAACCCAGAAGCGTTAAACATATTTTATGCAACTCACATTTACTCCGAGTTCCGGGATGTTGTCGTAAGCATCTGTATAGTACACGCGGCTTACAGAACGATGCACGTACACCTGGGGGAAGGGGGGCAGAGTTGCATAAAATCAGCCTCACTATCACTAAGAGGAACACTTGCCAAGATTTCAATTCCCTCAGTATGTTTAAAGACGTGAAAAAAAGCGCAGGTCGATAGGAGCACTGCGAGCCTCACAACAGTCATTCTGTGTACTATTATTAAATGACAATGATGTCATTATGTTATGTGAGGTCATAGTGCAAATAATCCTGTTACGCTTAAAAAGAAATGGGCAAGAGGGACAAGCGGGTGGTAAGTACATGTAAACACGTCTTTTATATTTGTACGCGTTCTTTAACTTCCATCATCTACTAAGGCTTTCGTAAATCCGATCGCTATGGCTCGGGCCAGGGGTCCCGCACCAGCAAGCGGCCCCACCATAAAAGACTATCTTAGCAGGAACCGACCGTCTCTGTGAGTTTGTGAGGGGTCAAGGTTCTGCTCAACTATAATTTAGTGCTTTGCGCTTGGTTCGCTTTTTTGTTGTCTAGTGAGGAAGCTCAAGAAATGATAGTCACTGCCAAAAAGAAGAAAGGGTCGGAGACACTAGCCGCCTGGGAAGAGCAGATGAATGATGTAAGCTAATCGAAGGCATATAACCACACGCAGCGTAACTTGCGCATTGATTAGCGGTTTAGGGAAGAGCTAAAACAGCAGCGAGAAAAACTTCTGAAAAAGGCCGATAGAAAGAAAAAGAAGGCGAAGAAAAAGGTGTGATGCATGACCATAAGCATTTAATTTTTTTAACTTGTCACTATTACTTTGGCAGAAGAAGTCGGGAGACCGCAGTAGGGTGAGGATTGGCATGTACAGCTACGTTTGTGCATGTAGTTTAATGAGCCTTCCTTTTTCATGTGTAAGTCTTCATCACCCTCCACCACCCCCACTGCAGATGGGAAGGTGAGTGATCTCCCTTTGCCGTGACAACCGCCTTTCCTTCTAATTGCCCTTCTCCTGCACCATTCCCTCAATTGGTTTTTCCAGGGTAAAGCCAAGAAGCAGACTAATAGTGATTCTGAAAGTGTAGGTTGTACTATTGTAGCGTGACCACCGATTGTTGATCTGCCCCTCCCCCACCAGGTGGGCATGGGTGAGGGACAAGCACCTCAGTGGATAGGAGATGGGCTACTCCCCTTACCACCACACCACACAGAGAACGGGTCTGGCAGACCACCACTGTTACCGTTTCCAGTAGACGTGCCGGCAGCAGCTGTTAGCGCTGCTGGCACCAGCAGTATGGTTGAGAAGGTCGGCAAAGGACTCCTCCCATTTCCTGCCCTTTCACAGCTAGGACCATCAAATACCCCACAGCTGAAATTTGAAATAACCAGTGTGCCTGTCCAACATGTGTAACACCATTTTGTTATTTTGAATATAAAATTCCATCATTCCAAACCAGAGGAGGCAAATTTCACAATTCTTTTTAGGTCGCATTGCTCTTTTTTTTGGGGTACATTCAGTTTTGATTGTTGATATAGTTCTGAGCCGATGAATAACCTGAAATATGAGGTTGCATCATCTAAACATTTCATCTCGTGTGGGCATGAGGGAAGAGAGACTGCCCCAACATAGTACACATAGCACTGTGTGTTGAAAGTATAATTTGCAAACATGTACAGAAAACACGAAAGAGAAAATTAATACACACAACCACACACACAATGAAAGGAAGTACGGAAGACTGGAGTAAATGTACCTCATGACGGTGACTTGCAAGACCGAAATAAAGAAATAGACATTAGATTGTATATTCACTGTTCGAAGTAGTATTCACGAAATGACGCATGTATATTATAGCAGTCCTAGACAAAGGTACTCAACTTATTGTTGGGAGGAGCAATTGATCATTATTTTGCTGTGATGAAAAGCCATGCCGTATATACTGCTGCAGTTTGGAAAGAGAATGTATGGCTTCCATAGCATTCTTGGGTATGTAGTGACGTTCTACTGGACATATACTTAACGTAGATATAAACTCAGCATACTTTGGGTAAGGTTGTTTATTTTAAAAACTTTTATGGTCCACATACAAAAAATTGAAAGCTTCCGCGCTTCGCGGGAAGGGGGAAATCCTCCCACTGCTTGTTATCACCCCCCCCCCCCCCTCTCGGGAAAAGTATACATTTTATTTATTTTTAACTGATGTATGACGTAATAGCACTTAGCGTTGGGGAGTGGCAAATGGATGTCGGCGAAGGCAAAGTTGTTACGACCGCGGTGAACAGCGTGGACGTATCGCTGCACCCACTGGTGATCATGAACATATCCGATCATTACACCAGGGTCAAGATGCAGCAAGAAAACAACCAGGAACAACCCCAAGGTATATTCTAATTAGAGCGCGCTGCGGCCTATATACTGCTTTCGATGCAGTATATGGAGCCCTGCTTGGAACTCAGAAAGGCCGAAGCGTGGAAATTTGCAATTCCTTCGAACTGGTGGTAACAGCAGCGAACTCTCATGTGGAACTTGACAAGGAGTACTTCACATCCAAGGAGGAGAGTTGTAAGTGGAGGGAAGGCACGGGAAAGGGTCAGCTGCCACAACCATAAAACACCTGTGCCTTCTACCGTATAAAGTCAAGCAGGTCTTCACTACAATGGACTTTGTTGGGTGGTATACCATTGGCAGCGAACCTACTCACGAAGATGCCCTTTTTCATCAACAGGTTAGGGAGAAAAGCACATGTAAGAGCTTCTGTCAGCATGTGCATGGTAATCCACAGTAATGACAGCCACTTCTGGTAGCTTTAATGTCAGATTTATCGGGAAGAGGGCAGGGCTCAAGCTCCATTTCCCGGTAAAGGGGCAGGGCTCAAGCTCCATTTCCCGGTAAAGGGGCAGGGTTCAAGCTCCATTTCCCGGGAAGGGGGCAGGACTAAAGTTCCATTTCCCGGGAAGGGGGTAAGGCTAAAGTTCCATTTTCTGGGAAGGGGGCAGGGCTCAAGCTCCATTTCCTGGGAAGGGGGCAGGGCTCAAGCTCCATTTCCTGAGAAGGGGGCAGGGCTCAAGCTCCATTTCCTGGGAAGGGGGCAGGGCTCAAGCTCTGCCACCATATATATGTTTGGCAACAAATGGGATTGTTGGACCTAATGCAGGTTTTTAAATCATTTAAAAGAACCTAGGTCCCCTAGGTCCTCTAGGTACCTAGGTCCTCTACAACTTCTTTAATTAACTTCTTTCTTATGCACAGGAGATTGGTATGTCCATCATGGAGCAATGGTGGGATAGTTAAAGATAGAGGCGCAATGTAAATACCGGGCAATGTGCGTCGAATCGATGCGCGATCGCAATGTGTGTAGGGGGGTATAAAAGAAACTTGCCTGGAAAGAAGGTACTTTCCCTAAATCACGTGATTTACAGCTAGCTAGCTGGCGTGACCTTTACGCGTGTGGCAGCTTATTTGCAATAGCGTAATCTCTCGATCAACTACAACATAGCGAACATTGCAATGGGTTTGTATGTATGGGCCAAGCAAAATTTGAGGGTACCCCTTTTGTCACCCTACATTTTGAAACCAGGCACGAATACAACATCTGACATAGGAATATGCTCCTTTTACGTACACACGTAGATATTTTGATGTATTTCTTTTTACATAGGACATTGCCACTAGTGTACCTATATGGCATCAAGTCTTCTTTTTTTTTTCTTTTTTTTCTTTTTCTTGGAATTGTTCAAGCGTCATAGATTGGCATACTCCCCGAGTGCTATATATACATCAGGTTAGGCATTGTCTGCCTTTAGATAAGTAAGTGTATGAAGTTCCTGCTGAACGTACCATGCAGCCTGATGTATTATAAAACCCACTACGCACGTGATCAATTCACCAAGCCTTGGCTTGGTGGTGGTGTCGTGATGGAGCCTCGAGCTTGTCTTGAAAGGCTCCTTTCTCCTCTTGCGATGACAAGGTGACTTCAAGAGTCACGTCTAGTACGCTTATGACCTGTTGCCATATCTACAAATACTAAGCACTTGTTCTTGTTTATGTAGATTTGTGAGATTCCAGTTAGTATTTCGACAAGGTTTAGGAGGTTTATAGTACTCGTAAGTAAGTTAGGTTTGAAGTTGTTACATAGGTTTATAGACACACCTTGTTTCACAACGTTGGACAGACGCCATTTTACGCCCACAAATTAGCCTGCACAGCCAGCTGACCCCTTTCCAGGCAAGCACTTTTTATACCACACCTCCATCTTTAACTAGTTATTTAATATCACTAGGATCAGTTACTGTTATTGACTTAACTTATATATTAGGATGTCAGCTGACTATAATTTTAATATGGTGAAATATTACGAAATTAAGGTATACATACATAGAGCGGAGCTATTATCTAATGGGTACGATGCACAGCCAAACATATTGCTTCATTGGCCAGAACTGGAGGATCTCATGGAAATTTAGAAGTGGTTTGGGCTGTGATGGCAGTGCACCTCCTGACCGCCGTTATTGTACATGTTCACATTCACTTCCTCTGCTTCCATGTGTACTATCTTGGGAGTGGAGGAAATATGGCACGCGGTGTATGCACTGAGGCTTTTGGATTAAAAGGACATAGTGCTTTCCCTTTCGAAAACCTTGTAATGTCAGTGATTCCCTTGAGTTAATGCGTACTTCGGAAGAAGGTTGGTACCAGCTGATGGAGGGGAAAGAAATGAATAGTGTGGTTGATACAATGCTAATTTAGTACATCATGTGACAGTTTAACTAACTCCTCAACTTAACTTAACTGGTTTTAGGGCCAAAAATAGTGCAGTTGTGACTTAATGATCAATATGGCAGAGACCAGTTAACTCATTTGCATGGAAATTTGGGCATAATTAGTGAACTGCCACAGTAAATACCATTAAACTATCATGGAGTTACAGTGGCCTGAATTTTTTGTTACGTATACATATCAGAGTTGCGCATGTCCACTTCATGCTCCATCTTGGAAATTTTTATATCACGTTCGATTCCTGCAATGAGCCATTGCTGTAAGACGGCACAACAGACATTATCAGTCGTCAGGCCGTTTTGTCATTTTCTCTTAAACATTACCTAGATGCTCTTCAGGAGGTTAAAAATTAAAAAAATGAAGGTGTAAAATTAAATGTTAATGGTTAATTAAACTGAAACATTATACCAGAGGTGCAATAAATATTGTTTGCAACTTTTCAATGTTTGGAGTAGTCACAAAGTAAGTCAGCTTATGATATGATTTATAACCATTTATAACCATGTAAGTAGTGGAACTTGAGTAACGACAATGTTGGGCAAGGTGGTGCAAATGGTTAAGTGTGTGTGTGTGTGTGTGTGTGTGTGTGTGTGTGTGTGTGTGTGTGTGTGTGTCCCTCCTTATCACAGATCAGTACAGAGAATGAGAACAGTTTGCTTCTTAAACTCAACCCACTTGGTCGTACCACACAGGTATGGAAGATCATTTACATGTGTTGGGATGGGCATTATTTGGAACACCCATATTGGGTCGCACTCCATGAGGAGTTGGGAACTGGGTCACACTCTTTGGCTTAGGGACCCACCGTTGGCTTAGTTCAAAATAGTAAAAGGTGTCTATTTGGCATATGTAACCCATTGGTCACTCACTGCTCCATTTAAGTATTACCTTCATGCACTAGGAAAGAAGATAAGTAGTAGGATAAAAGGCATGTGTGTGTGTGCACGGTCACTGCATCTAGTGGGCTATTTGGTACATAACGCCACCATAGTTTATGGGTCAGTGGAGTGGAAGCATTATCTACTTGCCGGATGGATAGCTGCCATGTGTTATTGCAAACTGTTGAAAATGTTATTGAGGACTGTGGGTGTGATAGATCTGTCCCAGCATTAGAGTACCAATAAACACTTTCAAGATGTGCTTTTCTGTGATTTACATAAACAAGCGGTCAGTAATTAATCATTGCCAGCTGTATGGTGGAACCAACTACCTGATCTATATTCCAATTGGAGGGGTAGGTGTTGAGTTATAACAGCTGTTAGTCATATTCACATTCCCCCCTTCCTCACTTTCCCCTCCCCTCTTCCCATTCACTCCCCCTCCTTCCCACTCACTTTCCCCTCCTTCCCACTCATTCCCCCTCCTTCCCACTCACAATCCCTCCTTCCCACTAACTCTCCCCTCCTTCCCACTCACTCTCCTCTCTCTCCCTCCCTCTCTCCCTCCCTCTCTCCCTCCCCTCCTCTCTCCCTCCCTCCTCTCTCTCCCCTCTCTTCTCTCTCCCCTCCTCTCTCCCTACCCTCCTCTCTCCCTCCCCTCCTCTCTCCCTCCCCTCCTCTCTCCCTCCCCTCCTCTCTCCCTCCCCTCCTCTCTCCCTCCCCTCCTCTCTCCCTCCCCTCCTCTCTCCCTCCCCTCTCTCTCCCTCCCCTCTCCCCTCTCTCTCTCCCCTCTCCTCCCTCTCTCTCCTCCTCCCCTCCTCTCTTCCTCCCCTCCTCTCTTCCTCCCCTCCTCTCTTCCTCCCCTCCTCTCTCCCTCCACTCCCTCCCTCCCTCCTCTCCTCTCCCTCCCTCCCTTCCTCTCCCTCCCCTCCTCTCTTTCCCTCCCCTCTCTTCCATCTCCCCTCCCCTCTTCTCTCCTCCCCTCCTCTCCCTCCCTCTCTTCCTCTCTCTCTCCCTCCCCTCCTCTCTTCCTCCCTCCCCTCCTCTCTCTCCCTCCCCTCCTCTCTCTCCCTCCCCTTCTCCCTCCCTCCCCTCCTCTCTCTCCCTCCCCTCCTCTCTCCCTCCCCTCCTCTCTCTCCCTCCCCTCCTCTCTCCCTCCCCTCCTCTCTCTCCCTCCCCTCCTCTCTCTCCCTCCCCTCCTCTCTCTCCCTCCCCTCGTCTCTCCCTCCCCTCCTCTCTTCCTCCCCTCCTCTCTTCCTCCCCTCCTCTCTCTTCCTCCCCTCCTCTCTCTCCCTTCCCTCCTCTCTCTCCCTCCCCTCCTCTCTTCCTCCCCTCCTCTCTCTTCCTCCCCTCCTCTCTCTCCCTCCCCTCCTCTCTCTCCCTCCCCTCCTCTCTTCCTCTCCTCTTATACTGGTGATATGTTTCACAGCACTCCACGATGTAATTGGTTATCCATGGTGGGCTATAGTCCATAGGTCTCCTAGGTGACCATAGGCAGGTGTCTCCATACGTGTCCATTGATAGCCTAATGTTGGGTACTACTGGTAACCATCATTGATGACTGGATGGGCATACAGGCAACCAGTAGCTTTCAATCTGGCTTTGATAACACAACAGGCATTCACACATCACCTGCTCTTTCAGATGGTAAACTTGCTTTCCTTGGCTCTACATTTTCACACATAGTTTGTTGTATTAGAGCACTTCCTTTGTGACACTTCGCATTCAAATAGTGCGAAAAGTTGACATTCCCTCTTATTGGAGAGTTCTGCCATGTTTACTTGGGTGTAGGTTGCCATGTTACTTGGGTATAGGTTGCCATGTTACTTGGGTATAGGTTGCCATGTTACTTGGGTATAGGTTGCCATGTTACTTGGGTATAGGTTGCCATGTTACTTGGGCATAGGCTGCCAGTATAGACTGCCATGTTTACTTGGGTATAGGCCGCCAGTGTACTGTTGTGTGATTTGACACCAAATTCCTGAGATTGCATGTGTACCAGAACTTCTATATTTGGTCTCCCCATGGAAGGCCCCCCCCCCTTAGACAGCATCCCAGGATACTCCTCCATATAAGGCACTCCCCCATATGTGAGATTGTTTGCACAGCTGACAGGAAAGCTTTTTGCCTTGTTGGTGTGTACACTGAACTGTTTATGGCGAGACATGGTTTTGTTTTCTCTTGGTGAAAATGATAGTGCAAGGGAGTGGTTGTCTCCTTATGGGGCCATCATGTGAGCTTGTTTTCAAGGAAGGATACAAGGTGCTAATGTGACTATACCCTATACCCTGTGCCTGTTGCCTGTTGCGCCTGTTGCCTGTTTCATTGAATGCTTCATCGATTTGTGTGTGTGTGTGTGTGTGTGTGTGTGTGTGTGTGTGTGTGTGTGTGTGTGTGTGTGGTGAGCTGTGTTCTCAGCTGATATTCCTCTTAATAGTAACCATGTAACCAATTACGCTTGTGGGTTATGTTTGTTTACCTAATACTCTTACCACTACCACCATACCACCCTCACGTCTTGACTCTACATCCTTTGTGGTGACCCCAAATTTGGGTTTTTTGGTATTGTTTGGAGAGAGGGGAGTCCACTTCCCTGCCATGAGGTTGGAATGTGAGCCTATTTCTTTATAACTTTCAACATAGAGAAAGCTATCAATATCACCATGTCCTGATTTCGTTGCTCTCAATTCACCTGTTTTCCTAACCTCCCACTCACCACCTCTACTCCCACCACTACCTAAGCCTGTATTGTGTGGGTATGACCTAGGTTCTAGCACCCAATCATACTGAGATTTGCATCTCATTTCTTCAAGCTGCATTGATACAATGGGCATTAATTGGAATAAACAGAGCTGTTCTTGTAGATAATTGGTGGGTTGTTTGCATAGGAAGGCAGGGTGATGTTTGGCCCTCTTGTGATCCAGTGATGTAACCCCCACACAGCAGCTGTACCATGTTATAGTCTTCCGCCTTGTACAATCTAAAGGGGGCAGGCCTTCCCTTGGCTCATGTGCCACAGGTCAGCACTATTTGGTTATTCACAGTCCTGGTGATGCCAAGTGTTGTAAAGTTACATGGCAATGTGTGTAGGTGGTTTAGGTGTAGGTGGTTTAGTTGTAGATGGTTTAGGTGTAGGTGGTTAACTTGTAGATGGTTTAGGTGTAGGTGGTTAACTTGTAGATGTAAGCATATTTTGTGTACCTAAACTTCTAAACCTACTGTTGTTGATGCACAAGAAAGCACGATTTTTGAAAGCAGTTATGGTTTTGTGTATGGGGTGCATTAATACCAAATTATTTAGAGGACTGGTTCATCTGTGTGTGTGTGTGTGTGTGTGTGTGTGTGTGTGTGTGTGTGTGTGTGTGTGTGTGTGTGTGTGTGTGTGTTGCCAGCATTTTGGACACAGTGAACAATGCCTAATTATGTGTTTGGGACAAGTGATTAATTGATTGGCACAGCAGGTCATGACCTGTAAGGCACATTCATTACCTTTTAAGGAAGTCTCGTAGTGATTCACAGCTGTCCATTTATATGGTCTGTGTGCCATAACTTCCCTTAAAGCTTGCTGAGAATGTACTGCCACAAAGGATAGGTGTAAATATTCATTGTTCTAACACTCATAGTTATGCCTCCTTCACCCCCACCTCTCCACACTTCTTATTATAGCATCTTCCAATTAGCATCTATGAATCCCTCATTGAGATTGTTGATGGAGTGGTAAGAAACATGTCTGCCCTCCTCACCCCATCATTTTTAGTACTGTTGCCACCACTGATTAGCCCAAACTACTCTTCACTGCTGTGCCATATTCACTGGCCACTGAAGAGGCTGAGAGGATTGGTGTGGACCACATAGCCAGGACATCCATGGTGGGAACAGGTGAAAGTTCAGCAGGTAAGTTAGCTTTGTTGCCAGAGGGTCACACATACACACACACACACACACACACACACACACACACACACACACACACACATGCACACACACACCACATTTTGGGGGGGGAGGTAGTTGCAGAGCAGCTTGGAGCACAGCATGGTGCTGTGAAGATGTTGTATTTTCGAGTGAGACTAATTATGGACTACCTAAGGAGTGTTCAGGCAGGTATGTGTGGAGAGAAGTGATTGCATGGATGAGTTTATCGTCTGTATTTATTGCAGGGGACTTGCCCAAAAACCATGAAATCCTTCGTGAAATATCTAGCTTGTGTGATCAACTACCGATTTTAGAATCAAGATCCTTTGAGAAAGATTTCTTTAGCGTGAGTTGTTCATTTGGAGAAAATAAAGGATCGTATCTCGTCTTTTCACTTTGTAGCAAACCAATGATGTTCTGCTTATGTCCTACCTGGCTGCCATTACCAAAGGAATCAGTGCTGCCAGCGAGGCAAGTCCCCCCCCCCCCCCCCCCCCCCCCCTTAATTTTTCCTTCCTTTTGTTCTATAAGTGGTTGAGTGACCTTTTTTTTTACTCGTTTTAATGTAGTTCATCTCGAAAGCGAGTACGGTGTATGACCGCCATGGCGTAGGAAGAAGAACGCGAGGAATCCTATTTTGAACTGCCAAAAGCCAGTGTGTGTTTTCTATTTGGTGCACCCCTCGTTTGTTAAGTTATGTACACTGTTGATGATAAACACGTACTCGACTCAATGAAGATCGCCAATTATTTGGTACATAGCTTTGGAGATGTCCTCGTCGTCAATCCGTACATTTTATCGTAATAAACACGTACTCGACTCAATGAAGATGGTCAATAATTTGGTGCGTAGCTTCGGAGAAAATGTCCTCCTCGTTATAGTCCCAATTATGGTATTCGTAGGCGTAACACAGCCGCTCGCTCTTGGTGTTATACAAATCGTATATATCAGTTTTTATACAGTATGGGCACACACCTAAACGAATCATTTACAATCGCAACAGTTCTAAAAACCCTACAGGATACAGTTACTTAACAACAAATAGGAAAACAGCTGATACTGATTCGTTACATACTCATGCTCTCAAGATATTCTGCGATTACTCCAACAGCCTTGTTCGCATTTCCCTGTTGGGAACCTTCAGGGCAGTGGGCAATAACGATCGCTGTCCTCGACGCTTGAAGAGTGATGCCACCATTGCCTTTGAGCTTTCCTAGAACGACTTTACCGTCTTCCTCTCTCAAAAACTGATACTTCTTTCCTTCGGCAAAAATGCCAGATGCTTGGAAGGATGTGAAGTCCTTCGACTTAAAGCACTTTGCTATGTTCCCTGCTTCAGCTCCTTGCAGCTGTCGTGAATAGAATAATATACATTGTGAAATTTGAGAGAAGAGAGGATAGGAGAGGTGAGGGAGGGGTGGGGGGGGGGGGGGATTGCGTCCTATTTGCACGCTACGTAACTCACTTTCAGCGCATTTGCATGAGCAGATGATGTCCAAGGTGCACCACCATCAAGGCCAATAATGCATGCTCTGTCCACTTGGCCTGCTCCGGCCTGAGCGATAAGGTTATCGATGTACGAGTCCCACGACATGGTTGCACCTCCTTATTTTTGCAAATCAACTGAAAACTGCCCCTTAACACGACGGTCGTACTAGTAACGTGAGCTTACGGCAATCACGTGATGCGGGTTAATATAACCAATTGTCATTTCTTGCCACCCCGTTTATGGTAAGATAAAGGTCAAGTTTACCTCTGTGCAACGTCTAAGTGCAACTGCAATATATTTAGGCAATCAGCTACTAGTTGCTGATCCTAAAGCTCTGATATGATGCTCGTTCAGCTTGCAAACCATACATGTGTGAGGAATTGTTCTAGGCACGTGACGTGATCTATGGGTATTTTTAGAAAGAGGTTTTTTTTTTCCCCCACCCCGATTATGGTAATGGGCGTGGTCTCTACTATTATTACAACCCACGAGTGGAACATACCAAAAATGAGCGGGAAAGGTGGAAAGAGAATAAGTGTCTTTGACAGGCTAGGTCCTGGTAACGACGAAGACGTACACGTGAGCATTCAGTTTCGTTTTTATTATAATAGTACAAACAGTACTTTCAAACACCCAAGACTGGCTCTGCTCATCGACGAGTTTCGACTGACAAAGCCTCAGAAAAGAGACACTCAGTCAGTGGGCGCACAAGGTAGCCAGCCCTTTTTTTTCTTCTTATGATAGGTGACCACCATGCGAATGCTAACACAACGTGTAGCAGCATAGACACTACAGAAGTGCCTTGTGCACGTGACCCTCTGCGTCCAGCCACTAACACTCGTCACAGGCATTATCACACAGACGAGGATTTCTCGGAAGAAGACGTTGGGAAAACAAAATCTTCAAGAAAGAGACCTCCGGAAGGTATGTCTGACTCTTGGTACTAGATTTGTATGGATTATACCTTGGTTTATGCTATGTTTGTATATGGTGAAGGCCCTACCAAAGAGCTGTTCAGTAAGCCACCTGACAAGATAAAGTCAGGTACCAGGGGTGACCAATCCTCTGGTGAAGGTGGGTCAGCTGAACCAGAGGGATCAGAAGAGGGCCGAAAGAAGAGGTAATGGTTTGGTAAAGGTGGGAGTGAATGGTTAGCTGGGTGATGATAAAGGAGGCAGATAAGGTTGGAACGTAGCCAGAAAAGGGGACGGGAGATTATGAAGTGGGCAGAAATCAGTTGAATCATCATTCCAGGACTGGAATGGTAGACTTGCTGTCTGCTAATCACTGGAGCATTCTTATGACTAATCTCTGTGACCTTACTGGTTGGAGTTGAAGATAGGCATTTACTTAATATGGTACACTCTGCAGTCCACAAATTATGGGGATAAACCTAATTAATCCAATAGAAAAGGGATATCACCACTCTTGTATAGTTTCTCTGTTGTGTACCAGGTGTTACTACACCTGCAAGTGGTGAACAATCTGTACACTTGTGTACAAAGCACACACCAATCATATGCAAACAGGAGACAATGAAGGGGAACACAATGCTGCTGCACACAGTGGAAGTTTTGTATCACATGTACCACATCTGCAGGGCCAGGCTGAACCCACCTGATGACAGGAAGGAAGATAGGAAAGACCCCAAGCTGGCTGAGAAAAAGGAGAAGTCAGACAGACATACAGGGATGACTGGTCCATCTGACAGACATACTGGGGCCACTGTTCCATCTGACTCTACTGCTACTCCATACACAAGGTCTTCTGACACCCATTCAAGGCTTGAAGATAAGCACAAGAGACACAGTAAAGATGATGAGCCATCAGACAGTACCAGCTCCAAACATGACAGGAAGAGAAAGAGAGAAAGTTCTGATGATGAGAAGGATGGCTTGGAACCAAAGAAGGCTAAGATTGTGGAGGATAGCAGTAAGAAGAAGGATGGAACAGAAGATGGCGATGATGGTGGGAAGAAGAAAAAGAAGGATGGCACCGAAGGAGATGACACTAGCAGGAAGCGGAAGAAAGATGGTGGTGAAGAAGTGAAGACTGCAGAGTCTGAGTCACAGCGACAGCTAAGCTCTTCTGACAGGCGGGCTGCGACAAAGGACTCTGAGGGTGCAGGCGGAGACCGACGCAGAGGCCAAGATACGGCACCATCAGGGAGGCGGGCACGGGAGAGGGATAGGAGAGGTGATGGTGGAGCCACTGCCTCGAGCGACAGCGAGGGGGAAGGTTGCGATGGTCAGAAGACAGAGTGGGGCTCCCTCCCTTCGTTGCTTAGTGAATTTCCGCTTCCAGTGGCTGTTGTGCCAATGGAAAGATTCTCCCCTGCAGCCATCCTCATGAGCAGTGGGATCTCTCCGTACCTGGCTGGTTCGGAGTTGTACCAGAAGGCTGTTGAGGTGGTTTCCACACACCTTAGAACACATCACTCCATACTACCGCTACCTGTTGTAAACGAACCCTTCGGTACACTCACCTTCGGAAGCGTTGGTGCTGCACACTTAGAGGCACGGCTAGAACTGGCAAACACCTACATGGAGTGCGGCGTGCGCCCTGGTTGCAGAGCGCTTACAACTTCTATGGACTGTGCAGTGCGTGGTAGGCTAAAGAAGTGCAATGCAAAGGTTCTCTTGCCGTCTCAAGCACCCACCAGTTGGGTACCGTCAGGGCATTACAAGACCAGCGTTAGTTTGTACCGTGCAGCCGAAGACAGCACTTCGAATTTCAAACTAAAAGAGTCTGTTGTTGGAAGTGTATTGGTTGTACGGTAGAACCATTTCTTATAATTTCTAAATACACTATTGTGGGGGGGCGTTTTCTGGGTAGGCGCCACTTAGGGCTTGATAGAGAACAAGGGTGGATATGCAAAGTGGGAAGTCCAAACAGGCAAACACGTCTGAAGGTACTCAGCCGACAAGTGGCGAAACACCGCGCAAATCTAAGAAAGCTGCTATCGCCGCTAGGGAGTTGGATGTGACGTGGGCAGGTCGCGGCGTATGGCTCATGAAGGTACCCAACTACCTAGCCGCGGCATGGAAAAATGGAACTGACATCGGTACAGAGCTAGGCACAATAAGAATTGGCTCGTGAGTACTATTTTTAGAATGAGGGTTCTTATTTAAGTTTAAACCATGTGCGTCTTGGAAAAACAGCAATCCTGATCCCAAGAAAGTCAAAGTACGTGGGCCATATATATCCGAGAAGGGAAATGCAGCCGTATTACACCTTACTTTGTTTCCTTATCACAAAAGGTTGATTTTACTCTGGCAAAGGAATTGACTTCGACAGAAGTGGAAGGCCTTGAGTTGCCCTGTGATCATAAGGTTGTGATGCAAGACTCACTGTCACAATGCTTGTGTCTGTTTTCTGAGGACACCTCTGGTTAGCATATATGTATATCAAGCGTATGTATATGTGTATGTATTGTGTGTGTACGAGTCCTGCCAGTCCAATTTAAGTTTGACTTCTCCACAGGACAACTTGCAGCAGAAGGAAAGGTCACACATCGTGCAGATATCCAACCCACAGACAGCACAGTATACATGAAACTGAAACGGTGAGTACTTTATGGGTGTGGGAGGAGGAGGAGGAGGGCAATAAGGAAGGATAGATGAAAGTTACCAATAAAATGGTCTGTTACATACTTCAGACACCAAATAGCATCAGCAGAGAAGACTAAGTTCACAGCACAGGCCTTGGCAAAGACACCAGCATCTGTGTACAAACCAACTGCCTCACACAAGGAGTATGTAAGTGCACCCATCCCATGAAGTTCACACAATGACACCTGTGTGGTTTCAATAAACAGGACGAACACAAGCAGAAGCAGAAGGAGCAGGGGAAGAGAGCAAGGGGAGACAGAGAAACAGTCCTGGACCTTCTGTTCACTGCATTCCAGCAGCATCAGTACTACAACTTCAAAGACCTTGTGGTTAAAACCAAACAACCCCCAGTAAGGAACATCTGTACTGTAATCAGTACGTCTTTCTTTTGCCTTTATCTCTCCCTCACCT